>JABUQX010119748.1:32500-36742 GCA_015478945.1 Trachelipus rathkii | reverse complement strand
GCTTTATTCTTAAACAAATTATGTGTTTGCTTCCATTTATAAAAAGAATTGATGAATAACTTATCTTCCTCACCGAAATTAATTTAGATTTCACTTCATTGTCTATTTAAAATAACTAATTTTAGGAAAAAACTGGATAAAATATTTTGTTACTCCTTCTTTCTTGGGGGGGGGGGGGGGGGGGGGGGGGGGGGGGTTTCCTTTTAAAAAAATTAATATTTGTTTTATTATAAAATATCTGACTGTTAATTACATATTGTTTGATTTCAATATAAATTTTAAAAATAGTTTAAATAGATGTAACTCTTTTAAATAATAATCTTGCTAAGAACTCATGTATAACATCTCTTTTCCTCAGACATAAAAACTTTAGAACTTTCTGATATAGTCCTGTGCTCTTAAGATTTCAGCTTTTCTTACTCTCTTACTCTAGATCTTCTCTTTTCTTCTTTTCCTTCTGTTTTTAATTATATATATAATATATATATATATATATATATATATATATATATATATATATATATATATATATATATATATATATATATATATATTAATATATATATATATATATATATACATATACATACACCTTTTAACGTGCTTTATCCCCTTTTCAGAGGGTAACACAGGGTACTACAGGAAATCGAACTTTAGAGGCCGGCTATCCCAAAACCAGCACCACAATTAGGAACCGACGCGGGGCCCCGGCAACCCCGCCATTTTTAGCGGACCCCGGCCCGGCCAAAAATCAGGAAAAACCGGGGGTTTTTTTACCAACTTAACTATGAATATAGACTAACATTGTAGTCTAGGTTAAATCAAACAAAAATTAAACAAATATATTTAATTCCATTACTCCTGTTATAAAATGATGCAAAATATATAAACATACCTAAATATAAATCAATTTTTTTGTATTTGACTATGATTTCAAATTAAAATTGAGGCAAAATTATAAAATTTTTCCGAGTTTTGAACAAAAATATTCGAATGATATAGCAAACGAATTCGGAAAGGAAATAAATATAATTGTTAAATATTAATGTATTTATTATTTAAGTGAATATCTTCAATTAGATCAAATAATTTATAATATTCTCTTTTTCAAAAATTAATTTTTAAATTAATAAAATATATATTTATATATGTATATATATATATACTATATAATATATATATATATATATATTATATATATATATATATATAGATATATAGTATATATATATTATATAATATAATATTATATATTATATATATATATATATATATACTTTAGAGAGGGGGCCCTTGGAATCTTTTTTAGTGTTATGCTTTACTGTCACTTTCATTTTATTACTAAAATGTACACAAATTAAAAAGACATTGTAAAGACACTTTTTTTTATGAAATAAATTTTAATAGAAGAGCTAATTTTTCGTCCCGACACGCGAGGACCTCTTCAGCTTAAGGAACTGGATTTTCTTTCTTTGATCTTCATCAGTTTTCAAGTGTTGTTGTCAGTTGGTCTGCTATTTTCTCCATGGTGTTGTTGAAATATTTTGATGTTTCAGATATTCATTTTGTAAAAAATCTATCTTAACTTCACCGGGATGCTTATATGTTGTAATGAGAGATTATATGAGCCTGTTTAATATATGAAACAGGGAAAGCCATCTCTCATTACAACATAACTTCTTTCATTTTAATGGCAAAATATTACAAACAAACTTTCGCCTGAGTATGGATCCACCACTGTGCTCCCATACGTCAGTAAACATATATATGGAACTGTGACCCAACTACCTCTTGTGATCCCCACGTCAACAAGAAGCCAGGAAGAATTTTATCATATTTTACAAGCACCCTTTATTAAACAATAGTTTATGGATTAGATTTGTTAGATGACATTTTTGTCTCCCTCCCTCACAACACCAACCCTAATGCTGTCCTTAAACTATATTAACTCTATTCATCGTTCAGTTTCAGGATACGATAGAAATGCCTTCCAACAACTCTATCCCCGTCCTCGATACCTTAATCACATGGAAAAACAATTACTTGCAATTTACTATATATAGAAAACCAACATTCACACCAAACTATAAACATTGGCTATCTAATTCATTCCCCAAACACAAAAATTAGCTGTCTTTGCATTCTCTATTTCTTCCGTGCCATTCGGTATATGGCTCTCCTCCCTCTCTAGCACCAGAAACTAAAATACATCCACGAATACTTTCAAATCACTTACTATCCTGAGTTTTTCATCACCAAAAGCATTTAACCCAAAGCAATAAAAGAGTTAACTATAGCACCTTTCCGCCCGAAAAAATAGCAACACCTCCTTTTTACCAATTCCTCAATTGCCATTATATATTCGTTAAAACAAAGATTACCAAAAAAATATTACCCTCATATTATCAAATAACATCCACCTTAAAAAACATTTCTCAAATCCCCAAAACGAAAAGAAAATCTCCCCAAAGCTATATATATATCACATCCCCTTCCCAATACTTGCAATAAAACATATATAGGTGAAACCATGATTTGCAAAGAAGAAAAAATCAACATACAGATGACCTGCACAAGAACGCATTAAATTCAGCTTTAACAAGTCATAGCCGTAACCCAGGCCACTCTATCAATTTCAACAATATAAAGATGATCAGAAAAATCAATCTCACGAACTCGCAAAATCATGGAATCCTTTGCATTTATAATAGTAACAACCACAATAAGCATCCCGGTGAAGTTAAAATAGATTTTATACAAAATGAATATCTGAAAAACATCGAAATATTTCAACAACACCAAGAAGAAAATAGCGGACCAACTGAAACACACTTGAAACGAGGAAGAGCAAGAAAAAAATCCAGTCCCTTAGCCTGAAGAGGTCTTCGCGTGTCGGGACGAAATTAGCTGCCTTTTTTAAAATTTATTTCATTAAAAAAAAAGTGTCTTTAACATGTTTTTAATTTGTGTTACATTTAGTAATAAATGAAGTGACAGTAAAGCATAATCCTAAAAAAGAATCCAAGGGCTTTCTCTCTAAAGTGAATATATCACTACGAACAAAGTAGTTCTTAAATATATATTATATATATATATATATATATATATATATATATATATAATATATATATATATATATATATATATAATATATATATATATATATATATATATATAATATATATATATTATATTATATATATATAATATATATATATATAGATATATTTATATATATATATATATATATATATATATATATAATATATATATATATATATATATATATATTATATATATATATATATATATATATATATATTATATATATATATATATATATATAGTATATATTCTTTCTTTTCTTTCCGTCACCTTCCTCTTTGCCCCAAGATTTGGGTAAGGTGCTGTACAAGCATCGGAAAGAAAAGCAGTTAGGAGAACATGAGCAAACGTCGAAAAGAAAAGCCAGCCTTACCGCCCCCTCTGTACCATTAATAGTGAGAGCTCGTCACAGACAGAAAATCCACCCTTAGAGCATCATGGACCGCGACGGACCCTCACTATGGTAAATCGTCAATGTAAGGGTTCATCCCTGCCCAGGTGGCCACAACCATGCCCCCATACAAAACCCCGCCATTCTCTCACTATCATGCACCTTATTCTCGCCTCTGCAAACTCACATTTCTCTCCTTCGACATTCGTTCACCGACTCAAACTTCTTCCTCGGTCTCCCAGCCGGTCGGTTCCCAACACACTCACCCACTATATATGTCCGCTTAACCAACCTACTATCATTCATCCTTTCCACATGACCAAAACCATCTCAACATACTTCATATTCTCTCATTTACCCCTTTCTTCACACCACACCACTCTTCTTATTACGTTCATTCCTCTCTTTATCAATTCTTCCACACCTAGCACACCCCTAAGAGTGTCCATCTGAAACACATTGAACTTTAGATCTATACTGCTTATTCCAGACCATAGTCTCACACCATACAATAACACAGGTAACAACCATACCCTATGTAAGACCCTAGCCACACTCAAGACTTAGTCCCTTTGGCATTCACCAACGATTTTAATTGCACCCCCAAAACCACACACCCAAACCGAAGCACCTTTCCTTGGCCATCAAACTTCCTACTACACTCTGCATCGTTCCTTCCCTTCTCAATCAACATATACAACCTAAATATTTAAAACTCAGGACACTTGTTCTAGCTGCTCACCATC
>JABUQX010119748.1:17500-27500 GCA_015478945.1 Trachelipus rathkii | reverse complement strand
GATTGAGAAAATGAGAGAGAAGGATAAATTGTATTTAGGTTTTATGGATCTGCGACAGGCGTATGATAGGATTAATAGGGTAGCTCTATGGCAGGTGTTTTTAATATATGGTGTTGATGGTAGGCTTCTGAATGGAATCAAAAGTATGTATGACGATAGTGAAGCGTGTATAAGAATAAATGTAGTTGAAAGTGATTGGTTTAATATTAATAGCGGAGTGAGACAGGGATGTGTTATGTCTCCTTGGTTATTCAATTTGTATATGGATGAGGTTATGAGTGAAGGGTGCAGTATCTATTACATGCGGACGATTTGGTTTTGTGTGGCGAATCCGAAGGGAGTTTGAGAGGATTGGTGGAGTTATTTGGCAAGGTGTGTAAAAGGAGGGGTTTGAAAGTAAACATAGATAAGTGTAAGGTTATGGTTGTGAGTGAGGACAGTCCTCGATGTGAAGTTATGTTGGATGGTGAGCAACTGGAGCAAGTGTCTGAGTTTAAATATTTAGGATACATGTTGGATGAAAAGGAAACGGATGATATAGAGTTTAGTAGAAAAGTTGTGAATGGCAGGAAGGTGGCTAGTGCAATTAAATTCTTGGTGGATGTAAGGGGAATAAGTCTTTGAGTGCGCTAGAGTCTTACATAAGATATGTGTTAAGTATAGTATAGGTATAGATCTAAAGTACGATGTGTTCAGATGGACAATCTTAGGGGCGTATTAGGTGTGAGAAGAATTGATAAAATTAGGAATGAAGGTGGGAAATTGTGTGGTTTTAAAAATATTTTTTAAAGGTTTAATGAAATGAAAGTACATTAAGATGGCTTGGTCATGTGGAAAGGATGGTTGATAGTTGGTTGGTTAAGAGGATATATAGTGGTGAGTGTGCTGGGAATCAACTGGCTGGGAGACTGAAGAAAAAGTTGATTGAGTTAGTAAAGGAATGCCTGAAGGAGAGAAATGTGAGTTTGGCAGAGGCGAGAAGGAAGGTGCATAATAATAGTGAATGGGACGAGATTTTGTGAGTGCTGATGGTTGTGTCCCACCTGTGCCAAGGGATGAACCCTTCATTGACGAGATAGCATAGTGAGGGTCCGTCGGAGTCCCGTGAAGCCCCTGGGTTGATTTTTCTGACTGCGATGAGTTCTCATTTATGGGTATAAAGGGGTTGGTAAGGCTGAGCTTTCTTTTCGACATGCGTCATATTCTTCTACTACTTTTCTGTTTCTAGTGCATGTGGCGCACCTTACCCCCAGTCTGGGGAAAGAAGGTGGGTTATGATGATGAGTATTATTATTATTATTAATAATATATTTTATCATCATCATCATCCCCACGGATTTCTATAGATTGGATGTGGGATGCGTAACATGCACTGGAAACAGAGTTAAGTAGAAGAGCATGACCAAAGCCGAAAAGAAAGCCCATTCTTACCCTTAAGTACGAGACAGTCGCAGCCAAAATCCACCCTATAACTTGACAACACCGCGACAGGCCCCCCCCCCCCCCCCACTGTAGTATCTCGTCAATTTCAGGGTTTATCCCTTGAGCCAGGCTCACAACCATGGCCCCCCCCCCTCACAAAATCACACATTTTCTCCTTACTATTTTGCGCCATTCCTATCTCTTCTGACTCAATTCACTTTTCTTAGGTCTCACAGCCAGTCGATTCCCAATACACTTATCTCTATACATCCGCTTAACCAACCAGCTATCATCTATCCTTTCCATTATGATCAAACCATCTTTGATATAAACTCATTATTCTCTCATTCAAACCACCCAGCTCCTAACACTTGATTCCTCTTTTAAAAATTCTTTGCACACCTAAACACCCGCTGCTAAGATTATATAATTGAAGCCAGACTGCACATAGATATCTTATACCTCTATGTGTCGCACGACTCTAATTGTGCTCCATAAGCATATCTATGCGATATAACACCAGAAATGTGTGGTAACAAACCGCAGTTAAGCCATGAAACTGACAGAACGTAAGAAACGCAGTACCCTAGTCCCCTTGCAGTCAAGGAAAGATTTAATGCACAAGCCATCTTCCTACCAGCTCATAATTTTCCTACTACCACTGCATATCCCTTTCATTTACCAATCCAACACATGGCCTAAATATTAAACGCGATACTTGTTCCATTGCTTACCACCCAACATTGATTCAACACTTCAAAAACCCCGCTTCCTCAAGCCCACCACCAACTATTCTTACAAATTTACTTCCAAACCCCTTCTTTACACACCCTGCCCAAAACCCCTCTACCAATCCTTCTCAAACTTTCTTCATATTCTCACATTAAAACTAAATCATCTGCGGATAATAAGCAAGGCACTTTCTGCCTCACTTACATTTTCCATCAGTCTAACACCCTTCCCTACCACTCTTACATTTAATTCTTTATCAGCCGACCCCATATTGACAAATAAATAGCCATGGAGCCATAACACATCCCTGTCCACTTCACTATTAATAATAGACAATTCTCACTCCACTCCATTTATTCTTACACACGCTTCACTATCAACATACTTTTAATTCCATTCAGAAGCCTACCACCAACACCATATATCAGTAAGACCTGAACAGAGGATCCCTATTAATCCTGTCATACGCTTGTTGCAAGTCAATAAAACCATAATTCAGTTTGTTGTTCTCTCTAATCTGCTTCAATGTTAAAATTTGACATGCACATCCTCCATCACTTTTAAATGCACATTGTTCTTCTAAATTAGCCCCTCAGTCACTCGATGCACTCTGAAACAAAATACCAGCATATTTCCTTACAACACTCAATATACTAATTCCCCAATAGTTTCTACAGTTCCCATAATCACCCTTCCCCTTAAACGAGGGTACTATCACATCCCTCCTACAATCATTCGAAACTACACCCTCCATAAACGCTTTGTTACACAACTTCCACATCCAGTCATTCACAATCTCACCTCCATTGTTGATCATTTCACCAGTAATTCCATCTATACCTGCTAATTTGCTATTCTTCAACTTCCTCACTCTACTTATTACCTCATCCTAAAATACCTGTTTCTTCTTACACCATCAAACTCATTCATATTCACTATCACCTCTTCATCACTGCTAATGTTATGCAGATTTTCGAAGTGTTCTTTCCACATTCCCCTTACGTCCATCTCATCAGGCACGAAAGCGTCATCCTTATTCATTCTTCTATGAAGATTTCCCTTGCCCTCTTTCTTACTTAACCTTTCTCACTTTTTCCAGAACAGCTTCTTATTCCCTTGTAAGTCTCCACCAATCCTCTTTCCAAACTGTCGATTTACCGCCTTTTTTCCCTTACGTATGCAATTTTTAGCTTTCCTCTTTTCCATACAACTTTCTTTCGAAACCTCATCATTGGCTGTAAGCACATTCAGCCACGCATCTTTTTAACTTTTTTTTTAACCTCTTGCAGCATCTCTTCATTCTACTATTCACTAACATTCTTACTTCCTACTTTAGCACACCCACATACTTCTTTTGCATTACTAACGAACGCAGTCATTTGCGTCCAGATTTGCTCGAGTTTCATCTTCATATTTAACTGATTAATTTGCAAGTCCTGTAAAATATTTTTCCTTATAACCCTATTTATTTAACTTCTCTTAATTCTCTCCCCTTCCTTCCTTTTTTTTTTCTTTCATCTCCACCCATTAATTTTAATTTTACACAAGACCACATAATGATCTGATATTCCTACTGTGTTTGAACAGTCATGATATATTTCTAAAATTTGAAAAATAAATATGTTTAATAAAGAGCAATAAAATGTGGAATGTTTATTATTAGTAACGGCTCAGGAAATGTTTTGTATTGTTTTGATATAACTTCCTCTAGTTTTCTTTGTATGTGGAAAAATATGGGGAATTTCTCTTTGGTTTTGGTATTTTTTTTTTTTTTAAATCATTTAATTTTTTTTTTTTTTTTTTTTTTTTTTTTTTTTTTTTTTTTTTTTTTGTGAAGCACAGAGATACTTTTGAAGTAACTTTGGTACGATTTTTAATATTAAACTTTGACCTTTTAAGTCGTCAATAAGGTCATACCTATTCATTATTTCCTTCCAGAAAATCTTGCCATGGAACTTCAGAGGATTAAAGAAAACATGATGTGCAAAGTTTGCATGGACAAAGAGATGGATGTTGTATTTTTACCTTGTACTCATATGGTAACATGCTCTTCATGCGCAGTTGCCCTTGCATCATGTCCAATTTGTAGGCGGGATATTCAGTATGCCTTTAAACCCATTATTTCATGAGGAAAATTGTAGTTGAATTTTACTTTTTAGCTAGCAACTCTTTCTCATCATTATTATTATTATTATTATTATTATTATTTTTATTATTTATTGTTATATTATTATTATAAATTATTTTTATTATTATTATTATTATTATTGTCATCATCATAATTATTGTCTATCTATCCTCTTGACATTGTTGCTAGCATGACCTAGTAACTTGTATAGCCTTTTGTAATAAATTTTTTCTTCCATTTAAAAAATCTTTTAAAATTTTTGTGCTGTGATCATTCTTTCCTTAATAACAAAACAAAAGCTTTCTTTACAACTTCTGTGAAGTACCTTTTTAATAATGCATTTACATACTATTTTATATATATAGTAGTGGTAGATTGGTTGAGGTAGGTCAGGTTGTATAGTTTAAAATTTTCAAAAGATGCTCATTAGTTTATAATCTCTGTATAGTTTTTTTTCCATTTAGGGTAGGTTTTGTAATAGATTAGAATGTACTACTCTTCGACCTTTAATACTGAAATTTTAATCTCGTGCAACACTCTAGTCTTCATTATATATACGGTATATAAATTTTGGTGTGTGTGTGTGTATATATGTATGTAGAACTAAATATTGTGAGCACTGTGGGTTATCTCCCTTTTAATTAAGAATCCCCTGATATTGAATCGGAATTTCAGAAGTAGTTGCCTTATAAATTTGAATTACAACAGCATAAAGTAAACGCTGTTTGAACATGTATATTTTCCATATCTTGTACATTGCTGCTTTTATACCCTTAAATTATAAAGAACTGATTTGAGTTCGTACAAGCCCTTTTTATTAAGCTTTAAGCTTTTGTTATATTTAATTATAGAAATTTGGTTTCCTTTGTAAAGGCCATGAGAAATCTGGTGACTGAACTGTAAAGCTTCTACATCCTCACACCCAATGCGCAAATGAAAGTTGTAAAATAAATTTTTCTTACATTTAAACATTTGCTGTATTTCTGCAGAATTTTGTGCGATTCCCTTTAGTATTTCTCGGATATAAAGTAATAAACTTGGGGAAAGTCAAATATTTTTTAATATCGACAAATGTAGTAGGAGGATGTTATGTAGAAGTGAAATCTGATATAATAAATGATCAGTCGATTGGGAACTGGAATTAAAATCTTAGGTATGAAAAGGTGGCTCAGGCACACTACTTTCGTGTATGATCATCAGTAGAACCTTATAAGAGGAGGTAAACTGTTAGGTATGTTCAATTGTTAATGAATATGGGTTCGAATCCCATTGTGTGATTGGACTTACTTAAAATGTAAACTAGAGAATGAATGTTGGTGTTTGCCGTTTCAGTGCAATGAGTGTGTATTGGCACGGGTTTATACATATACTTTGTTTCAAACTGTAAAGTCTCTTGGAAATTATAACCAAGTATAAATTCTAATGTTTGTGACTTGAGACTAATTATCCTTCCAATTAAGTTTGAATTAGTTTTGGGTGAGAAGCCTGAGAGTTTACAGCTTTACTGTAATGAATGGATACCATCCATTAAACTTAAGAGGGATAGGTGATAGGTCAGTACATAGTTAGTCTCGAGTCTAAATAACCTTAACTCTCTCAGTTTCTCTTTTCTTTTCAACTCGTTTAATCAATCTGTATCTATTGTAATTACTACCTTATGTCTTTTTTTTTATTTATTTGTAATTATACCTAAGCTAACAGTTCAGCTATTTAGCTATGCTAACATATTATCAATGCAATTTTAACCAAGTCCAAATGATTCTTCCAAAAATGTAAATGAAGGAAAATAAATTACTAATTTTTTTTAGTGTGCATCATTACTAAAGTGATTTATTTAAAAACAAAATATTGGGTTTATTCATTTCATTAGAGTAAGATTTATTTATATAGTACAGAATCTTTGAAAAAATTTTCTGGTCATTTTGTATAAATCATTAGATTGTTACGTGCTACTACAGCTTTAGTTATTTTTTTAATCCATCTCTTCATATGTAACTTAGGGGTCTCGTTCAAATAGATTTTGTTTAGAGCTGGTCTTTGAATAGGAGCATAGCCCTTCCTTCCAGAGCCGTTGGGAGCGTTGAGAAATGTACGTCATGCTCTCCGATTAGGAGAATATGTTTATTGTATATAAGCATAAAATTATTAAACTTTGTTTTTAGTCTTTTTATAATGTGTAAAAATGGAATGTTAGTTTGATTAACTGTAAATTTTTTAGGTTTGGTGTATGACGAATAAAGTATTTTATTTTATACTTTTGTTGTTTTTAACCACATTTTTGTATAATAGAATTTCTCTCCGTGTGTGGAGGAGAAAAAAATCCACAACGTAGTTCTGCGTATCGTAAAAGGTGACTAATATAAGGGCCGTGGTAACTTGGTTGGAGTCCCACTGACACTTATGCCCAAGAAATGCTAAAACATGCCTCGGATTTCTGGTGCATGTTTGCGCACCCTACCAACCAGTTCTGGGGAACCGAGGAACAGCTGATGATAATTAGCGGAGATTGCTTCAAGTATGTAAAAATTAAATTGAATTTAGCATCGCATTGGAGCAGACGGATAATGGCTTCTGAAACTAGAAAGTTTAAATTTTTGAGAATTTTCTTTTTTTTTTTTAACTACTCCTTTTACGAATAAGTTTAAAGTTAATTTTTTTTAATCATTACTCCAAATTGTGCAATTTAAAGTACGTAACTTTGTTTGAGTAACTACCGTATATTTTGTTTTTTGTTTAGAATTTCATAATTTTTTTAGTACACTTTCATCATTAGATTATATAAAAAGTCTTATTAAATAAGATGAATAGTTAGTTGACTTATTCAGCCCAAACATATATATGTGAACTTCAAGTCATTTCAGGAGAGGTTTTAATTTTGATCCTGCGTTTTTCTGGGCTCCGCCCCAAACTGAAAATTGATATAATTTTCATCCAAATTTGCCCCAATTCTTTTTTGGTATATAAAAAAAAAAATAATAATTGAAAATTTCGTATTGATTGGGTAAATAAAAAAAAAATTGAAACTTTTTTTTTTTCTCATACGATCAGCATGAAATTTTTATAGCATGTATAGTTGGGGGGGGGGGTTTCTTTTTTATTTAGATAATTTTTTTTTATTCCCAAATTTTAATTTTTTTTTCATTATTTTCCCATAAAAAACGTACAAATTTTTGGTATATAAATGATTTAAAGTGAAAAAAAAGTGTACCTACCCAAATTATACATACTGTAAAAATTTCATATTGATCGAATGAACATAAAAAAATGATCGCAAAAAAATTCATTTATAAAAACCATTTTCATTGTCGGAAATTAATGTTCTCTGAGTTTTGATTGCAGATATCAAATATCTAAACTAAAAAGTTTAAGATAATTATATTATAGTTCAAGTTATTTCTACAAAAATTGTAGGAGACGAGCTCGAAAATATCGGGAACACGTTTTTTTTTGTTTTGTTTTTTCAAATGAAAATACTCCACATTATGAGTTCTGCGTTAAGTAAGAGGCGACTGAATGGACAGTGTAGATGGGAGCGAGTCCCGCTACCATTTATTTGTATCCTAGAAATGCTCGCATCCTTCGAATTTCCGGTTGTGTATGTATGTGAGCACCCTACCACCAGTTACGTTGAAGCAAGGGACATGATGAAAATACAAAACAAACCAAAATAGGAAAACGCCCGAAATCGATGTTTTAAGGATCAGAAAAAGCTTTATATTCCTTTTTATTTGGTCCAAAATCAAATTCGAAACCTTCCCTTCAGAAGACATTTGTTTAAGATCCATTAAAAGCCGGTTATAAAGTATAATTAATTTACACTAATGATATAAATTATTAAAAATTTACTTTTCGAAATCCATCGAAAATATTGTGGATTTAAAAAAGAAAAAAAAAATCCGAAAAGATTGTTAAATGGAAGCAGAACACGCTTTTTAAAATATGGAATGCAAAGTTATTCAAAATTTTAAAACTTTGAGTAACTTTAAAAATACAATCTCCAGAGTCATGAGCTACAAATGGTTTGGCCCATAAAAAAAAGATATAGAAGAAATTTGCACAATCCACGATTGGAAAATGCCAATTTGAGAAGTTACAGTTTTTACGAGAATCTAATTCACATTAAAGCCTTAACTTCCCTCAAGTCTAAACCATTCTCTATTAACTCTCTTTCTTGACCGAACATCGTTTGTTGACAATTTATTTTATAATGATTGGCTTCAGTAGTCCGAAACTTCCGAAGTATTGTTAGATTGCATGTGTGACCATAACTTAGTTATTAATGCATGTGGATGGTTTGGCTATTATATATACGGTATATATCATTATTTTTGACTAAGCCAAATTGGTAGATTTTTAGTTACAGTAATTTGACAATCCCTAGGGTGCTTTGTGGATTTGCATGAGCATGTTTGGTTAGTGGGCTGACTGGGACAGTCTCGATAGGCCCATGTGGCTTCTTACTGTCTCTATATTCTTAATGTCTTAAAAAGTTGTTTCATACAAAACTTTTAAAGTTATCAATTTTGTTTACTGCCCTCACACACATTGGAACAATAAATCATGGATGAGGTTTTAGAAACTAAATGTCAAATATCTTACACCATACATAGTTTTCATTAATTTAAAGGAATTATTGACTGCTTCACCCAATTAATGTAAACACAAAAGCTTTTGCATTCAGAACATGTTAATTACATACGTAAAACTATCCTGGTAAAATTCAAAATTTAACACCGACATGAATATTTAATAATATAGTTTAAGAAATAAGGAAAATATATTGCTCATTTTAACTATTTCTCCCTTATCTAAAGCAAGCTAATTAGCTGTATTTCTCTTGTTCGATTTTCATGACAAAATCAAGGGGCTACTGCTGGCGATTAAAATATATGTCTTCTAGAATGATGACAATCTTAGGGGCGTACTAGGTGTGAGAAGAATTGATAAAATGAGGAATGAACGTATTAGAGAGTTGTGTGGTGTAAAGAAAGGGGTAAACGAGAGAATAAATGAAAGTATGTTGAGATGGTTTGGTCATGTGGAAAGGATGAATGATAGTCGGTTGGTTAAGCGGATGTATAGTGGTGAGTGTGTTGGGAACCGGACCGGCTGGGAGACCGAGAAAAAAGGGGATTGAGTCCAGAAAGAATGTTTGCGGATAGAAATGTGGTTGGCAGAAGGCGAAGAAGAAGTGCATGATAGGAGAGAATGGCGGGGTTGTGTAAGGGGTATGGTTGTGCCCACCTGGGCCAGGGGATGAACCCTCACTTGACGATTTACCATAGTTGAGGCATCCGTTCGCTGGTCCCGTGAAGCTGTGGGTGGATTTCTATTGCGACGAGTTCTTACTAATTAATGGTACAAGAGGGGGGTAAGCTGGGCTTTCTTTGCGACTTTTGTCATATCTCCTACTGCTTTTCTTTTCCGATGCGTTGTGTAACGCACCTTACTCCAATCTTGAGTAAAAAAAAGGTAGTAGAAGAACATGTGAAATAAAGAAGGGAAGAGAGAGAGGAAAATAACCTGATAAATACGATCATCATCAAATTATTCAATCTTTTTAAGCTTTATTTTCTCATTAATCTTCCACAATTCCTCACTATTATCAAAATCTGGTTAAATGGACTAAAAAAGGATGCAAACTGAAGAACGAAAAATAAAACTGAAAATTTTTATACAACTTTTAAAAATGTTTCCTCTCGTTTTTCCCACATTTGC
>JABUQX010119748.1:0-12500 GCA_015478945.1 Trachelipus rathkii | reverse complement strand
AGACCACAATCGCCTGAAGCGCTCCATCCATTAATTCACGATGCACGCGAAGCGGGGTGGCCCATGTAACAAAGCTCGACTCGCGGCCTGAGTGCGAGTAAATTGTACTATATGATAATTAATAATAAAATAATAATTATTTATAAATCATATTTATGTATTCCTCTATTTTAAGGTATTAAAAGGAAATTTTATACCATATTAAAATCCTTAATATTTATATATAACATATACCTATAAGTATTATATATATACTCAATGCTGTAAAGGGAATATAGAGTAGTATTGACTTACTACCGTGCAATACGATTAAGAACTTTATTACAAGTTTGCATTTGCAGTTTAGTGGGAAAAAATTTAGAAGGTATTCGCGTAGCATTTTATTTTTCAAGCTTTAATACTATTCCTGAAGTTAGTTCATTTATTCCAGATACCTTATTTTTTAAAGGAATTACCCCAACCTTGTGCCAAAGGTTTACTATAGGACTTTTCATGGGGATCTGTACAACGTATCTATGATAGGTATAATATATATAATAGATATATATATATATATTATAAATATATAATATATATATATTAAGATATATTATAAATAAAATATATGTTACCTATATATTTATTAATTATATATTATCGATATTATTTAACCAATTTTTGAATTAATTGCGGAGTCAATCATTCCATCATTTCATCATCATCATCAATCATACTATCATCGAGGTGCGATCGATCATCATCATTCATCAAATCAATCACATAAAGTTACTGCCAAACCTTCATCATCACCAACATTTAGCGTGGAGGAGGCGGTGGACCATACAGGCTGGGGAATAGGAAAAGAATAAACCAAACAACAAGTAGAAGAAAAAGAGGGCCTTCATTGAGCGCCAAGTCGGAAAGATAAATCCCTCCGCCTTTTCACGCTCAACCCTATTATAATATAATATATAAATCCATAATATATATATAATAAATAAATAATAATATATATATAATAATATAAAATATATAAAAATCAATAATAAGGTAGATAATAATATATAATAGCGTATGATATATAGTAAAATATATATATAATATATATAATATTATATAGATATAATATATTTATAAATATAAAATATAGGTATATAATAAATAATATAGTAAAATAATGGCTAGTAGTAATATGATATGAAATAAATACTGGAGATTGTTAGAGTAGCGCTATATAGCGTATATATATATATATATATAGACATATATAACAACCGATAATAGCTAAATAGTGAGATATATTAATAATAAATAGGTATATAGTAGTATAGGTATATATCACTAATATATATCATTTATTTTAAAAGGTTATCAACATTTTGGTAAATTAATTATGTATACAGTATATAATATAGGTTCCCATATAAGTAAATAATCAACACACTCATATAATATATAATAATATAATAATATACAATATACATAATAGTATATATATAATAGTAATATATCTATTTATTTTTGGTCTCCGTCTATCTTTGATAATCATAAATATACTAAGTAATATAATATAGTATAAAATAGTGATATATAGTTGAAATATGTTAAGAATGTTATACTACATATATAAAATATAACAGAGCGAGGTTACACCTAGTATCAGTTCCACACACACACACCACACAGCACACACGGACGACCACAGCACACACACGACACACACACACATCACACACACACACATCATCAACACACTCATAAAACTAATTAATAAAATTTTTTCATATTTTATGTCGGAAGAAATTTTCGTTTTTAAAAGACAAACCAATTCTATTAAAAATGATATTTTGGGGGGGCACCCCACTTTTGGGAGACAAAATAACGATCAGAGAAACGAACAACAACAAACTAACCACACATATTAATAAAACCAAATTATAAATAAAATCGACATTTTTAGATTTATAAGATTAATAATTCTCTGCAACACACAACAATCCAATAACGTATAAATCGGTCCAAAACTTATATAATTCTTATAATAATATTTATACATAGCTCAGGATGAGACAAACATTTGTTACGTGTTGTGTGGGCAAAACATTTCGGTGAGAATACATTTAGTGATAGTTGTGTTTGGAGTCATTTCGCTTGCTGGACACCCAATATTCAAAGCTGAGTGCTACCTATCATTGATATAATTATAAAGAGATATAATTAAATTGTTATTTTAGTACAATAGAACCTAAGTATCTTTCTGATTAAATATAGACACAGTGAAAACAATACGATGGTGAGAGCTGTTATGCAGATTATTTTTCATTTTCCGTCACATATACCTTTATTGTATATTATATCTTTATATCTTATTAGTCAATTATATATATATACTTTATACTATATAATAATTATACTATTTATTTATTAGTATTATATATATTATTCATCATGTATATACCTTATATTTCTACATAGATAATAAGTAGCATATAGTAGTAGAGGCCCCCCCTACCTCACCCCCTCTTTATATCGTTCTACCTGATTTACATATTATATAATATATAAGGTACCATTAAAGATACATAATAATAATATAATAATATTGTATATATATAATGATATATATATACAATATATATATAATCATATATATAATATAATATATAAACTTACTATTATATAGGTATAGACTGATACGCAGAGGGGGGCATAAACTATCCTCTTTTAGTTAGAGTTTTAATTATTTACCTATAATAGCTAGCTAGGGTATAGATAGTATATTATATATATATATTAATATATATATACATCTAATACTAATATAATATAGTTTCTCCACCCCCCCCTATCACCCAAACTCACTATATTTATAATAGATATCATATACCCCCCAGAAAATAATAACCCATTAATAATATTATATATATATATAATATATAAATATATTATATCTATTTTATTTATACTATATATATAAAAATATATATTGAATTCATAGATTATAGCGCTATACTTTATTATATATCTTATAATGTTGTATAATATGTATTATTATAAAATGGTAATTACCTCATCACTATGATAAATACTATACACCTTCATACTATATAGATATATTTTATATTAATATATAATTGTTAATAACTTTATTTATATATGAATTATATATATTATATATATTATATTATTTTATGTATATTCTATTATTATGTTATATATGATATGTACTATGTTATATATTATGAGGGCGGTACATAATTTATTTATACTTCTATTATACCATTTATAGTATATTAATTTATTGTCACATAACTATATACTATACTAGCCCTCATATATATATATATATATATAATTTAGTGTATTATATTATAATATATACTAATATATATATATATATATTATATATATATTGATATATATATATATATATATTATAATATATAAATTAAGTATATAATAAATAATATATATTATTATATATATATATATTATATATTTATATATAATAGTTAGGATTAATATATATATATAATATAATATGTATATATAATAGTATATATAGTATATAATAGTATAATTATAAAATATATATTACATATATATATAATACTTATAAATATATTATATATATTATATTATATTACTAATATATGATATTATATAATATATAAATATTTACTAGTTATAAAGTATATATATAATATTTATCGGATAAGTTTTATAGCCGTATTACATAAATATATATAATACTAATAATATATATAAATATATAATATTATAGTAATATATATTATTATATAATATATGATATATAATTATATAATTATTTCATATTGAATAGTTTCGGCTTTTGTAGGGAGTACTCAGATATTATATGGTATAACTATATATATATAGTCATATTATAATACTTGGCTTTAGTAATATACCCCCGAGATATTTATTCGTTTATTCGCTCCATTTGAAAGTGCCCTATATATAACTACTTAATATAAGGGCTACAATTAAGGGGGCTATTTATACCTCAACATATAAATATAAATTATAATATTATAATAGTACTTATTGCATACAAATAATTATCTATAACCTATATATATTATATATTAATATCACTAATATATATATATTTATTATATTATTTTTTACAACATAACTATACTATAGCTGGGTAATATAAACTACTAAGATATAATAATATAACTAAGGTAGTAGTATCTAATATATGAACTATCCACTAGGGCAGCATAACCATAAATATATAAATAGTATATATAGCGTATAATACTATATAGTAATCATATGTTCTCTTATATTATAGAGTATATTGATGACTACTTTCTTAGTTGATTATCAGCAGACTCGGGTTATGTTCTGGATGCACCTCCTCGCTCAACGTATAGCTCTCTCTTTTAGAGAAGCAATCTAGATGGATACATACTCTCCATATCTAAGCGTTATCGAGCACTGTCAGAATCGAGGTAGTAAAAGATATAAGAACAATATGAATGTAATATAATATATATTTGCAAGTTATCGGAAATATTAAATTAATCGTGTTATAAACTATATTTAAAAATAAGTAAATGTGTAGTTGCTATCACCTTGCATCTAATCTGCTGTACAAGATAAAAATTATAAATTTAAGTAATGTCTTTTTTAAAGCAATCCGTAAGGCTCAGGCCGTAGCAACGATTATTCACTTAATCAGCTATATGTCATAAATCTATATATGTATAATATAATATAAATTATATATCGTAGAAATAAGATGAGGAATCACTATCTTTCGTCTATCCACTACTTATATTTATATATAACTTGTAATATAATTATAATATAGGTAACTATACATATATATATTATATAACTTAGTACTATTGTATTATAAATATATCGATACCTATGGAATAGATTAACATCATATCTTATATGCCGTCTTGTCCTCGAGCCAACGACACATTACTATTATATTATTATATGTTCCCTACTCACCATATCCAATAAGTAAAACCGTGAAATCACGATATACATTACTGTGTATGATTTATGACGGCTACCTAACTACATACCAATAGACCGTATAGTAAGATATGTTAATTGAACACCATTCTAAACATATCCATCAGATAACAGATTTGTAACGTATCCACTCAGACTCTAAGAATACATAATATACCTTATTACTAATAAGTATACTCACCGTACTCGACATCCACTCAGGCATCTGGTCCACCTCCTCTCATAAAATTCATCATGGGCAGTATCTCTCATATACTATATATATTGTGACACAAGTACCGTCAGACTGAGGCCTATATATATAATATACATATATAATATAAATAATATATATATATATAATATATAATAAACTATATATATATATATACTATATAATATATAATATATATATATATATATATAAATATTATATTATATATGGTCATAGACAGAGCAGAGAGAGGGTCACCCCCTATTTCATAAAAATCACAGGAATAGTACTCTAAAAAAAAAAAATGAAGAATAGTGGAAACGAAAATTAAATCGTCGCTCTCTTTAGAAAAAAGAGTTACAGCCTCTCGAAGTTGTTAAAATTCATAGACTTTTCAATCTTGATCGATCCAGGTTTAGGTCTCATTTCAGGCTCTCTAGTTCAGTTTATTGATAAAGTTTGTTAGGATATACTACAAAGAAACAGGGTCTTATAGTAGAAATTAACAGACAATCGCTTATCATAACCTGAAACTAGGATATTGGCCCTAAAACGAGCACAATGCCCATAATAATTATTTTTATTGATAATGATAATGATAAATAAAAAAAAATTTACTCTAAAACTTTATAAACTTAGACTAACTTTTTTTCCTAAAAAAGAATAAATTATTTTCGCTTCACTATTTTTCATTATTATTGCTTTTAAATTTGTCTGCCTTGTGAGTTTAAAAAAAAAAAAAAGTTTAATAAAGAAAATCCATGAGTAGAAGATAACACTGTTGGAGGCTGTAACTTTTTTGTCCTAAGAGAGCGACGATTTTCGTATTATACTATTCTTCATTATTATTTCTTTAGAGTATATTCCTGTGATTATCATAAAAATAGGGGGTGACCCCCCTCTGGACAAGTCCTCAATATATATAAATAATAAATAATATAATCGCTCATAATAGAATTTGTAATATAATCTAATATATAATATAAATATATATAAGTATATAATAATATAATACACTATACCGAAGCAGGTATACTAATGAAATAACAATCTAAATATAAAAATACTATAGTAATGAAAATATGTAAAGTATTTATAACATGATCACTAACTATATATCATTGACATTTAAATTTTATAAGCACTCTGCATCATTTCTTTCCTTTTCATATAGGATATATATATATTATATATAGTATATAGAATAATATAGTATATATATTCCACTACTATAAAATCAGAAGTATATAAAAATTAATAATAAAAATAAATCTACTATTATATATATATAGGACCGAATAAATAAAATGTTAATACGTTAATATTATATATATATATATAATAATATATATATAATATATATATATATATTACATATATAATAATATCAATATAATATATACTATAATAATAGATATTAATTTAATACTATTAATACTAAATATAAGTATATTATATAGTATTATAGGGGATATATAGTATATATATAGGTATATATCATCAACCTAAAGTGGTATATATATATATTAGTAAATATAATATCATATAATATATATAAAATACTATAAATATAGTATAATAAAATAATATAGGTATATTATATGAGTATATATAATTATATAAAATATAATTCATTTTTTAATATTAAAAAATACGAACGATGTATCGAGCTCTTAAAGCGACTTCGCCGTACAAAACGGCAGACTCGTCAACAAGGCAATGACAAACCAAACTAGTTTCATTTTTATAGAACGAAAAAACCCACAACCAAAAAAAAAAAGCACAAACTACCGGCTAAATCGAAACGGATTAAAAGATGTGAACTTGTCGAGAGTCAAACATCGGAAGAGCTTTGAAAAAGGTTATGAAATATGGAACGCTCAGTATTTATTATCAAAACATTGCTTTTATGTGATATAATACTGGTAAGAAACTTCTATGAATCCTGTTCATCCAATTGCGGTGTGGATAACTCTTTATATAACTGGATGGAGAGATTATTGAATAAATATAACGCGCAAGTACACTTTAACTACAAAAGGAATGCGAAATTTATTTACTTTTGAAACTTAATATTATAAGTTCAATTGATAGCCCACTGAAATTAATAAGAATTCACAATATTAGCGATTAGGTAAGGAGGTTAGGTGATAAGTATATGTAATAGAGTTCCAGGTTAGGTTAAGTTAGGTTAGGTTAGGTTAGAGTATAGAAGTAGGTCTAGGTTAAGTTAAGGCTATGGTTAGGTTAGTGTTTAAAGGTGTAGTGTTATAAGAGCTAAATAGTGTAATGTTAGAGTTACTAAATTAATGAAAAAAATCAATATAATTAAGAGCATATGAATTGTATTTTTTTTCCTAGTTTACAGACACCATTTATTCTTCTTATATATCAATATGACTTACGAGCGGTATATGAAAGAGACTAAGGAGATTACGCTTTGCGCTTTGTAATCCCCGGTCCTACATAAAGTCGGCATAATATAATATTGATGAATACAAGTTCAAAGTGAATCACACTGTACAATATCACTAGGGCTTAAAAAACAGCTGAAGACATCTCTAAGAAGGCATGACACAAACGCCAAAGGTAAATAGGTAAACTCGAGTGCGATTTGATAACCATCACACAGAAGCGACAAAGATGCTAGGAGTTTGAAATGGACATCAAAACACGGTCTCAATACGTTTAAACAACCACCTTGTCATAATAGGACGGCCTAACCTTAGGGAAATTTAATAATTATTATGATTATTAATTACTAATAATTATTATTTGATGTATTATTATATTATAATTCATAACATATAAATATATATAAGCGAAATTATATTAATAAAAATAATAATAAACGGAATAAACACTTGTCAATGATTATAAAAAAATATAGAATAACTAATAATATATATATACTAATATATAATATAATATAATATAATATAATATATATATAATATACTCAATATAATATAATATAATTATATATATAATTATATATACACACACAAGGAATTTTTTGACGGTGTCTTTTAACAACTCTACGGATTTAATTTTCAATTCCAAATTTTCGAAAATTTTCTTACATCTTTAAATATAAATTAATCATTATCACTGAATATAATCCCTAGAATTTTCTTTAATTATTATCACTGAATATAATCCCTAAAATTTTCTTTAATTATTATCACTGAATATTATAACATTTAATTATTATTATCTATATTAGTATTATTTATTTATGTAATTATTATTATTCTTTATTATTATTAAATATAATATATATATATTATTATATATTATAAGGGGAATCATAAAATTATTTACCCATATAGTTTTGCGAATTGTTTACTTTTTAATACGTAACGACCCAATTATATATTATTATTATATATTATTAATAATTATTAACATTATATAATATTTTAGAGAAGAATATAGGATACTAAGATAAGTAGGACGTTACTACAAGATAACAAAGATAATTCATTTGTACATTAAATATTCTGAATACAAAAAATGTAAAAATAAAGTAAAAATAAAACTTATTAGCTTAAAAATAAATAAAATTTTTAATTTTTCATTTAAATTTTTTCAATAAAATTTATTAAAGTAATAAATTTTTTACAGTTTTATAACAAATGTTAAAAAAAAATCTTATTTAACACTGCAATAAAAAGATTTACGAGCGTAGGAATAATATTTGGCCGATCGATTATAATTTTACTTGTAACCCGCACGAACAAACACCGAACAGAAGTAAAGAGCACTAAATATATTGAAGTCGCAAAGTCGAGCCGTAAGTCCTAAAAAAATAGAGCGCCGCACTAGGAACAAACCGCGAACACTCAAACACCGCACGAACGCCACACGATCACCGCCACCGCACCTAGACGAACGGAATCCGCTATAATCAACCTAGTTTCGGAATAATAATGCATATTAAACTAAAAGCATCTTATTTTGTATGTATTATCAGAATAAGTATAAAAAAAGATATTAATAATAATTTAATAATTAAACTAATGCTAATAATAAAAAATTTTTAAAGAATATATAATGATTAATTAATTAAATTTAGTGCATAATGTATAATAATTAATAAAAATGAGAATAAAAAAATATAGCTAAATTAATGATTAATACACATAATAT
Source organism: Trachelipus rathkii (assembly GCA_015478945.1). NCBI lineage: Eukaryota > Metazoa > Arthropoda > Malacostraca > Isopoda > Trachelipodidae > Trachelipus > Trachelipus rathkii. The sequence goes on along the minus strand of JABUQX010119748.1, from coordinate 3,151 downwards.
AACACAACTTTATAAATAAGATAATAATAATAATAAAAATAAATAATAATAAATAAAATAATAATAAATTACTATAAACAAATAATAATAATATAATAATTAATACAGATGATGATGAATGATGAATGATTGATAGAATGAAATGATGATGATGATGATGATGATGAATGATGAATGATGATGATAATGCATTATTAAATAAATATATAATAGATAATTATGAAAAATTCGCAATACTAAGTTTATTTTTAAACAATAAGTAATAATAATAAATGATAAGAAATTATCATAAAATTAAATAAATAAAATAAGATTAATAATAATAAATGTATGTTATGATGATATAGATGATGAATATATGATGATGATAGAATAAGATAGAATGCATGTATGATGATGATGAATGATAAGATGATGATGATTAGATGATGATTAGGATAATGATAATGAATAAATAAAAAATAGAAGTAATATATATAATATTCCTCACTAAATAAAATAAATATAAAAAATAAATTATTCAACATAAATAATAAAACAATACAGTGAATAATGAATGAATAATAATAATAAGAAAATGTAAATAATAAGTAAACAATTAATAAAATCAATGACTAGTTGTGATAATAGATTTTTCTTTAAAAGTATGATAAAAAAGTTAAATAAATTTAGAAAATTTCTAAGTTATTTTTAATTAATAAAAAATTTACTGATTTTTTTTTTTTTTAAAATAGAAAACATAAATAAATGATATATTAATAAAAAAAAGTTTCGCTTTAGATCGAAAGTAAAAAAGGAAATTACCCAGGACTCTGGGGTTTCAATTCCAGCTTTCGTTTTTAACACTGTATGCTCAGCAAATAGAGAAGAGAACAATGTAGCAGAAGAAGAGAGAGAGAGAGAGAGAGAGAGAGAGAAGAGAGGAAGAGAGAAGAGAGAGAGAGAGAGAGAGAGATAGATAATAGATAGACTAGATAGATAAGATAGATAGATAAGAATAGATTAGATAGATAGATAGATTAGAATAGAATAGAATAGGAAGATAGATAGATAGAAAGATAGAATAGAAACAGAGAAGAAAGAAGAGAGAGAGAAGAAAGAGAGAGAAGAGACAGAAGAAAAAGAAAGGACAGAGAGAGAAGAGAAAAGAGAAGGAGGAAGAATGGAAAAAGATGAGAGAAAGGATTAAATGGAAAGATAGATAGAGAAGAAATAGAAAGATACAAAGTAGATCGAGAAAGAACAATTTCTTTAGAGAGATAGATTAAGATAGTGAGGACGAGAAGAGAGAGAGAGAATAGAAGTAGTAGTTGTCGACGAGAAGCACGAGAGACGAGAGAGGAGAGAGAGAGAAGAGAGAGAGAATAGACACATATATTTGCAGCAAAAATGTCTTAGCTTTAGACATTCTTAGTCTTTCGGTCTTTTTCTCTAATCCAAAGACTTTGTAAACGAAATTTTTTTTTTTACTTTACAAGTTGTGATTTTAATCTCAAAGTTGGACTATTATAACTTCTTAGCTATTTTTTAATCGTTTTTTAAAAGTAAAAATTTAAGCTATTGTCTTCAACGTTGTTTTCCTATGTTTTTTTTTTTGGTCGACATGTTTACTTCATTTTTTTTTGGTCACATGTTTATTTTATTATTCATTTTTTATATCATTATTATTTCTAATTAATAGTAAATATAATTTTATATTGTTTTATTCTTCAAAGTTTGATTTTCTTCTTTTTAAATGCTGTGGATAAAGAGTTATACATTGGGGTCTGACTTTGCTAAAAAAAATTATTTCTCTATAATCAACTGATTAATAATAATAATAATAATAATAATAATAATAATAATAATAATATAATATATAATAATTAATATAAATAATAATAATAATAATAAAAATAATTAATAATTAATATAATAAATATAATAATAAAAAATAATAATATAATAAATAGCAATAATAATAATAATAATAATAATAATAATAATAATAATAATAATAATAATAATAATAATAATAATAATAATAATAATAATAATAATAATAATAATAATAATAATAAAATAATAATAAAGTAAAATTTAAATATAGCTCAAAAAACTTCAAATTAATTGTTACTTAAGCTTTGCCAATTCCAGTTATTTAGGTTTTCGCTCAGTATTATTTTTCTCCCCTTTTCTTCATTTTGCAAATTGATAAAATAGATGCTGTGAGATGTCTTATACCCTGGCCACTGGAAAAAAACGACTGGTTAGATGAATCATTGTGGTTAAATGATTCATTGCTGTTAAATGATTCATTGCGGTTAGATGATTCATTGCGGTTAGATGATTCATTGCTGTTAAATGATTCATTGCTGTTAGATGATTCATTGTGGTTAGATGATTCATTGCGGTTAGATGATTCATTGTGGTTAGATGATTCATTGCTGTTAGATGATTCACAACTGGACCGAAAACTATGATCGAAATGTTTATTTTTTAACACGCAATTGAAAATAGACGAAAAAGTTATTTACCAGAGATACGATTGTTATAATCTTGCTAACCGTGTAGAGTGTGACACAAGATAGGATATATATATGTTTTATAATGGCAATATGCCTATAGTCTGTATGCCTTATAGGTTGTTTTCCCTTCTTTTAAAAAAAATCTTTTTTTTATTTCTTTTATGTCCTTTCTAAACTCTATTGGCCAGATGAGCGAAGTATTGGCTCAGCTCTGAACAAAAAAAATTGATAAAGATTGGTTTATCTTATCGAAGTTTACCTTCATTATGGCTTGCATATTTTTGTCTTTATTTACCAAGAATATCTTAAATTAGGTAAAGAAAACCCCAGTATGTAATAAAAGACTAGGATAGTCATTATAGAAAAATAAATATTTTAAAAAAAATAACATCATTACGGATAAAAGAAGTATTGATCTTATATTCATTTTCTCACGTTAGCATATCTGCTTAAATTATGTTTTTACCATAATCACTGACCATAAGTAATATAATATATACTATATATAAATTATAATAAATATTAATATATAATATATATACTATAATATATCAAAAATAAATATATAATATATATAATTAATTTATATATAATATTAGTATATATCACTTAAATTATATATATATATATACATATATCTCTCC
>JABUQX010119747.1:15000-16476 GCA_015478945.1 Trachelipus rathkii | reverse complement strand
CTAATAATAGTTTCCTGTTTAGAACTTAAGTTAGACTTACGTGTTTACGTTATATTTGGCTTGTGTTATATGAAACTTAAACTTTGTAAAGGATGTTTGTTGCTTTATTATCATGTATTGGTATGATAATGCATGTGTTCGGAAATTGAATGCTATGGACTTAAAAGGTTCAGTGTGTTTGTACACTTGAAAATCATTTCCCCTTAATTTGTCTCCAAGCAATTGTTTTTTGCTGGGAGGGATATTGTTTAGAAATATTGTATTCCCGGTATGAAACCTTACTATTGCTATTAACTATTTAGATTGAACTAGGGCTTTTAAAATGTTTACAAAAAATTTATGAACTTTCTTGGCCCACTATTTTACCTATGGTTTTAAGAAGACTCCCTTACAGAAGATGAAACAAATTACAATAGAAAGTTGTTTTGAAAAAAAAACGAGGCACTTGAAAATTAAGAGCAATTGAGTTAAAAAACGTGAGTATGAATTAGCTGCCGATCTTTTATAGTAGCATTATCTATCCAACTAAATATTAAACTTCGTAACATCAAAATTCTGTTAAAGTATTTCATTTGTAAATTTAACATTAGTTCTAGTTAGGCCAAAGTATTTGATTTGCCTTATAATGATAGAGGAATTGTTGTGAGAAAGCTTAGGTTAACATTCTTTTTTCTAAGCTGGTCCCTAACTCTTTTATTACTGATTTAGCGGGGGGACTAGTTGTTAGGTATATTCTTCTAAAATTTTCAATAAGATCATACATCTCGGCATAATTCGCTTCCAACTGCTATAGTTCTGGAATATTACGTGGACTGACTCAATTATATTGTTGGCCAAAATTACGGAACTAGCAACTACCTTTATATTACTTAAAATTAAAAGCCTTGGTTAAAAAAAGAACATCCCTTCCAAGTTAAAAAATCTTCGAATTCTAGACCCTTTAACTACCGATCTGGAGATCCATCGATATTGATATTCATAACACCTAATTCAATTTTCTAAGATTAAATTGTAACTCATCACTAATATTGAGAAGTGAGGAAAGAGATATATGGAAGGAAACTGACCAAGACTCTCTAGAAAAAATCTTACATACTAAAGAATCAATGTACACCCAATTTAAACAACTATGGTATGAATAGTATTTGCTTAGCTTAAGAGAATTTGGTCAAAAGCTGCATGAAACAACTTGGGAAGATAGAATTAAAGTAAATGATATAGTCCTGATCAAATCTACTATTAGACCTAGACCATTTTGGATGACAGGCAGAGTACTCGAATTGGTGATGGGGCATGACAGTAAAATTAGAACAGTGAATCTTAAAACAGGGCAATGGCCAAATAGCATATCATGCTATCTGTAATCTCTACACATTGGAACTGTCAATTACACATACCAAATTAACACCTGACACCAAACAACAAACCAACATAACTCAAAATAAAGCAAGTGTAAATATACCAGAAAATTCTGGG
>JABUQX010119746.1:0-21504 GCA_015478945.1 Trachelipus rathkii | reverse complement strand
TTCAGCCCAAATACCGAAAGAGCGGAGGGGTCCGGAGACCCTCCGCCGGAGGGGGGAATATCGCTACCCCGCAGTTCCGGCCGAAGCCGAGAGACCGTCCGACTCCTTGAATTTCGTCAAAACCCTCGCCAGCACATTAACACATTGTGAAAATGGTATAGGGCTTAGGGTCCATCGGAAAAGACGAAAAAAAATGAACCGTTGAAGTTTAAAAAGAAGCTAATCAAATATCTGAGCAACTGGGATTTGATATGAATATACCACGAATTGTTGGTAGGCAGCATCATTGCAGCACCGCCGCAGCAACCTTCCAGCAACAAATTCCACGGAGTTTTGGAGAAGATCCTTAGAATAATTCCGTATCTGGTTTAAAACCTCTTCTTTGGAATACGGTTTTCTCCTGAAAATACACCTGCTTATGCATTAACAATTCTACATCCTTTCCACATTCGCCCTACTCATAACGAATCGATGAGTTTAAAGGAAAAGACAGCTTCATTTTATAGTTTTTACCACTCCAGAAAGCATAGAAGAGAGCTAGAACTTTGGCTACAAAAAATTTGGAAGGCAAGAACTGAGCAGGAGTAGTTGTTGAAAGAACTAAAAATCTTGTTGTCTCCCAAGTCTTAAAGCAGACAGAGCCTTTCTTTCCTTGCGGACGAAAAGGCTTTTGATGATGTACGTACTCGCTCACCATGCACCACCAGTACAGAGAAGCTCTCTTTAGGCACTCGTTGCCCGAAGGATCAAGACTTGGGCTTCTAGCAGCTGACTATGAAGATGACAGGTTAAAACGGGCTGGCGTATGATGACGCTGTGCACAGAAAATTGTGTTGACAATTTTGATTAAATTTATTCAAACTAGTACTAGTTGATAAATTTGCCTTAAAACCAAGGAAATTACGTTTTTAATATCAATTTTGCAACTGCGGGCTATCAATTGTGAATTTTCCAATCATTGCATAATGTATTTTTTCATTTCTATTGTTTTTAATAAAATAGTTTTATTTTTAAATATTAATAATTCTATTTTTAAATAAAATGTATATATATATATATGTCTATCTTTATATATATATTTTGATATATATATTATATATATAATATATTATATATATATATATTATATAATATACCTATATATAGTATATAGATATATATATATATAGGTACTTATATATATATGAGCTCTAATAAAATGTGTAATAAACAAGATGGAAAGCTGGCGAGACGCATTTATGATATATATAGGTCATATATATGATATAGTATATATATCATATATATTGATATATATATATTACATATTGATATACTATAGATATATATATATGATATATATATATATATATATATATAATATATACTATATATTATATAAATTAATTGTCTAATTTAACTACTAAGCATAAATTTATTGAATTTTAAGGCTTGCCTGGTTTATAGAATTTGTTAAAAAAGTTAATTAGACTAAATAATTGCAATTGATTGAACTGATGTTTCATAGATTACGCATAGCAACGATGTCTATTAAAAAATTTTAAACAGTAATTTTTTTTTATGAAAGGATTGGGTTTGACACTAGTTATATAAGTGTTCAGTGCCCACATTTTCACCCTTAAATAATAGGAGCATAACAATTCGGAATTATCAAGGCCCAGATTTTGATCCTGATAAACACCAAACTGGGTAGATTATTTTGGCCCTCTAAAACGTTTCCGAGAGTTTTTCTGTTTCTGTAGTAGGTGCGTTGAGCGAAATCCTAATGAAAAGAATAATGCCGAAACCATGGTTTATGAAGAAATGAAAGATACCCATGTATCTGACGAGCCAGTTGTTAGTAACGGAAAAGTTGCCCATGTATCTATAGTGTTGAGTGTGTTATCCATTAATAGCGGAGTGAAGTCGATCTACAAAAGTCGTGAAATGTTGTATTTCTAATTTAGATTGATCCTTTTTATTCGATTTTTTTTGTGAAAGATATGTTTTGTGCTGAGCGTTGTCCAATTTCAAAACCGGTCTCTTGGTTGAGGAGAGTTTATTAAAAATAGTAAAGAGAAGAGTAGATAGCGAAGGGAAGTGAATTTTTTTGTCTGCTGAATTCGCAAGCGCGAAATCTTTGGTGTTATATGGCCGATTTTTCAAAAGAGGTGCTTAATTGTAGAGTCGAGTCATGAGAGATGCACATTTGTTTTATGAACTAGGATGAATAATTGATTGGTTGATTATTAATGTGGATTAGTTTTGTTGCGGATTTGTTTTTGGGAACAAATTTCTCAAAAGAATCGAGATTAAGTTGAATTTTTGAATAGTGAAGAAAATGTTCTCTAAATTTTCTGTGCGTATACAGATTGAAAACCCAAATGTTCTATAGAGTGTAAAAGAATGTGGTGCGTTCTCGTTAAATTCCTGGACTACCCAGTATGTGCGCAGTGACTAATACAAAGCCTGAAAATGATGTGAGTACGGCAGAATGGCAGTGTTATGGAAAAGAAATGCGATTAATACTGATGATTGTCAGGGCTGGTTTTTGCAATTCTTTCCGGTTGGATGTAAAGGAGTTAGTATTGACGGATGTAATGGTTGTGAAAATATTGAGGAGTATTATTTTAAGTGTTTCTCTTATGTTCATGCGCATCAACATACATAGGAAGTCCTTACATGGGCTATGATAATAAACGGGATAGTGTTACGGAGTGCGTATTAAATGGTTTCTAGCTTTAGTACGAATTGAGAATTTGGTTGTTGCTGTATATATGATGGAATAGATATATTAAAAAATTTCAGCCATTATAGCGTTTATTACCTTGTTGTTTTTTTCAATTTTGGATATCCTTAAGAAGCGAAATGCCAAAGCTAATGCCAGTAAAATTGGAGTAGCCATAGGGTAATTAATATAATAGTTAAGTAGTGAAGAAAATGGTTGCGCAGTCTGGCTCATCGATTATTTAGTGCTCATAAAAAGTTTAGTTCATTTTGTAAGATGTCGCAAGGTCTTCGCTCTCTAAACAGAGAAATAAAGATAGGATGATATGCGATTCTTATCATTAATATTGATCGATCAAAAATGTTTGTTTAGATAAAACTCGAAGACGAGATGCTGGAGCTACAAAAATCAAATAAATCGAAAGTTTGTTGAGTGGCCTAACTTATTTCAGGGCTTCTCTGGAGGAATCCTAACCATTAACACCCCTTCCCCTACGGTATGGAACGTGGATACTAACCCAGTGGGTTCTTCCGCCAATTAGTATGTGTACTCTAGCCGTTTTAGGCTTCGGAGTCATATTTTCGAAACATAAATTCTAGGAAGTGTTGAAATAGTGCGGAAGGAATCGTCGAAGAGGACATATACTTTATTCTGATTGAGTGTTTTTTATAATAAAACTTCTTCCTGATGTTATGCGTTGATAAGAATGAGTGCCGACTATTACGTACAGTAACTCGTCAGAAAAACACCAAAAGAAAAACAACGTTTTATCAGGAGGGAGCGAAAGTAAAATCTAACAGTTTTGGGTGTTTATATCCCGTCCGTTCAAATCGGGGCTGATAATCCGTAAATTTTATGGTCCATTTTTATATAAGGAGTAAGGGTGAGAAAATTTGGGTGCAGTTAGTACTATGAATGACCCTAATATTTTAGACTCCGTATTAACTCCTTATGCTTACATAGTATATATCTCAAGGGTTATGAGCCGATATAATTAATGTGAAGTTAGTTTATACCCGTGCCGTTACTATCGGTAATCGTAAAAAAGAATACTATAATACATTTACAAATATAATAGACCCGGGCGCCTTGGATGAATTTAATGCCAAGACGTTTTGAGATGAATAAGTAATTAGCGTGCACATAGGATAAATAGTGCCCGCGTCTATACAAGCACTTTACGCTTCTTTCGGTTGGCTCCTTTAAATATGTGTCTCTTCGAATTTTTACTATTCTGAACCGTCAATCTTTTCCGGTGTCCTATTTTGTACTTATTTTTGGTGATAGTGTTTTTTGACGCATCCTGTGGAAACAAGAAAGTAGACTCGGCATTCGAGATCGCGTTGGAAATTTCAATTCAGCGCAGTCAAGAATGCTCTCGAATACGGCGAATGATGCCGAGACTGTGATAGTGAAAGGATGCGAATATTCGGCATGGAACAGAAGAGCCTGATAGGTCCAGCCACCTTGGGATTCGGATTTCCCAGAGACCTTCCGAATCCTGGGAAGTGGTAAATAGAAGGGTTAGGAAAGCGCCCAGAACTCAGCTGGGTCGACCATTAACCCCGAAATATTCCGAATCCCAGCAACTCTAGTGATCAGTGAGAATCCGGTGGCTGCCCTCAGACAGCACCCTGGATTCGAATTAGTTGCGGAATTCGGATTTCTGGGCATCGTAAGTGGTGGTATGCGAGTGGTAAAGTTCCATCGCCACCCTTGATGGCTCTACTGACGTACTATTAGATAAGAATTATAAATAAGCCAAAATCGTACGATATATACGCATAAAGTCAGGATTCATAATAGTGAACTGTGAATAGGTTCATACATTAACGTTTTAGTACTTATTAGCTTTGACTGTACCTGTTGATCCCAAATGGATCAATATGATGTAATAACAGACCCAGATATATAGTAGAACTCACTCCCATCTATTATCAGGTACCTGGATATATAATGACTTGATATAGGGTAATAATGTAAATGAAAAAATATCTCTGCTCAAGTCTTAAAATAATAATAAAGTGGGCCGTATTTCGTTGAGACCGCTCATCACCAATTGGCGCAGGCCTGCATGTGTAGGGTTTTTCCAAGACATTTTTTTATATGTTAATATAATAGAGATTATATATATATATGATTTTTATATTGTATCATACAGTAGAGAACGTATGAGATAATACTCCGTTACATAAAAGAGTATTGAGTTATAAGTATTTTATTGGTGATAGGGTGATTTATGTTTAAAATAGTTGGTTTTTTAAGAATTAGAATTTCACCATTGAGACGAACCACCCCATTTAGGTCGAACATATCTGAGAAGTAAATCGGAAAGATTAGACGTGAGTGCATATTCTAAGAGTATAATATTATAATTAGACTCTAGAATTAGTAGTAATATTTGAAGATGAAAGGTGACTAATAGTTATCAATTCTCTGGCAATGTGATAGTGAAATAAGAGTTATAGATTGTGTCAATAGTTGAGAAGCGATTGAAATGAATTCGTTGAAAAACTAATGATTTATGAACAGTATTATTGTGTGATGCCACTACTCTGTAAACCTCCTATGGTGATTTACTAATGTAGTGAAGAGAGTATGATTCATAGTTTCACTCTCACCAACCCAAGTTTATATGCCGCCTTGAGAGTGAGTACTGTAATTTGAAGATCACACATATCCAGGGATGTATATGTAGGGAGGCCCCCTCATCTGTGTGTTTTGCCAAACCACTGAGATAAAGTCTGCTCTTTGTGATGTTATTAGCCTCAAAAGCTGTCCTTCAACCGTGCTCTTTTTAGCTGTTTAAATAAGAAATCCCCCGCTACAACATTATTCGCATTATGCATTTATATATATCAGCTTAAGTTTTAAGTAGTATCGCCAGTAGACTATAATGCGTTAACCATCAAAGCCACTAAACTTCGATCCGAAGGATGGATTGGATTCCAGTGTTAGGTTGAGTGAGTAATAGAAAGATGATTATTAAAATTCTTATAGCACGAATACAGTGAGTCAAGGACCCATTCGATTACTAAAAAAGATTCCAAACGATAGTCTTAAAGCCTCACCAGAGCCGAGTGCTTTTTCGTTTATTTCGGCGATATTGTACTGTGAACATGGGAGGTAGTACGACCAGCATCTAATAAACCATGTAGTAAGTGTAGTGGAAGTAATAGATGCGATTTGTTGACATTTTAATGTTCATATATATGGAGGAGGTAGATCTGAGCGCTAACGGCTCCTTTCTTAGTTCAACTTCCACGCTCCAAAATGTTTCTGTTTTATCGTCCGTGCCTGTACCCGTTGCAAAAGATATTTGAGCTTCCTATCAGAAGGTCAGAATTACGTATGTGAGCTAGGAATTCGGAGCGTTGTACAGAAAATTTATTTTATATGAAATAGAGACAAAGAGATTTATTTATTACTCTGAAGACTCGATATATTTCCTCGCGAGTTGTTAAATTATCTTTATAAATTTATATTTTAGGATGCTTAAATTAAGCTTCTTTTATTGTGAACTTACGTATATGATATGAGAATTTTAATAATTTTGAGATAACTGATGATCCGTTTTACCATATTACCTCTTTTTTCCATTAAATAAACCTAAAGCAGTTTAATTAAAGTTGAGGTAGGAAGGCGTGGATCCTACCCGGCGAGGGTAAATACTAATAAAAATACCTAATAGAAATACTATAATATATATATATAATATATTATAATATAGGTTAAAATTTACGTATAATACTTTTACCTGAGTTAATGTACCAACTTTGTTATAATATATAAATAGTATATTATATTTATATTATATATATAATTATTATATATATATATTATATTATATATATTATATATATAATAAATATTAATTTATATATTATTTTATATAATATATATATATAGTATTTATATTCAGCATCACCTCTGCCTAAGAGATATAATAATCATCATAAACTCTGTTGTACTCTTACCCGACAGACACCCAATCATTCAATATACTACAATACACAATTTAACCACTATATATAATCTCATCTAAATTTCTACCCCTTAACAAAACGACTCTAAAACTTTTCTTTGGTTATATATACTCCATGATACTACATTTTTTTTTTAGAATATTATATTATTAATATATTACTTATTTATATCAAAACACATCTACATCTCAAGAAACGATCAATATTAAATATACCCATACAGCCCAAAATAGAAAACTGATATGTATCCTTACGAACTTTATTCCTGACACACATTTTCAGCAATCATGCATTTTAATGCTATCATCCATTCCCTTTCTATATAAAACATTACTACCTATAACTTTCTTAATAAATTGTTTATAATAACTCATAGGATAAGTTTGTTCCTATAATTAGTATTTTCTATAATTATAGCATACACCATGAATATTTCACACTGCAGTTTACTCTCTCCCTTTACCCGCCACCCACCATCCATCATACTTTGCTTAATATCATATCTACGAGTTATTTTTCAGAACTCTTTTCTCATTTATGCACATTCTTAGCTGTTAATAAACTACCTATCTTATCTAGTATTGTATCAGCATGCACTATCAAACATGACACTTTTAACTGATCATTCACCATATCATAATCTAACCCTCCCACCTCCTAATTACCTGTTACACCTAGAATCTAACTACTTATTATATTCTTTTTAACTATCACCTTTATAGTTATATTACGAAATTATATCCTTCACGATCTTTGTGCATAAACGATTTCCTGACTCCACAACGCTTTGCTATATATAATAAACGAATTAACTATTTATCCACTACCATTATAGTATTCTCTTCTATACATACAACAGTGAACTATACTTTTGATTTCTTAATTCAGTAAGTCTACCATCTCGAGAATACCATATATATAATATATCAGAAACATACCTAATGTCACCTACATAACTTTTTCCCTTATATTAATTATCCTTCATATCGCTTGTTGCTAAATTCTATCTTATAATAATTCTAAATAACAAGAGACAAGTTATTTCTTATCCATTTGTGTGTCACTCATTTGCTTAATGTAAAAAATCTGAATCGGTACAGCGATTCAATCCTTGGTTTATACTGGACTGGTAGCGTTAAATGCTACATTTTTCTTGATTCTTCATACAATCAGGCGAAACTTTCTTAGTTACTTGATGCACTCTTTTCATAACTACAATAAATACCTAGCCATATATTAACTTCCCTAATTTACAGCACAATAAGCCTAGATTTCCCCTATAGTTTTCTAGTGCCTCTTAATCACTACCTTTAGCCTATATTATTCAGAGGATTATCATTCATACTATATCTCTTCCTCCAGTCTTTGTTGAAGAGCGATGAGACACCCGACCAGAAAAGTGCCTTTCGTGTAAATACAGACTTACAGTATCTAGTCAATTCACAGTCTCACCTCCGATCTTGGAAATTCCTTGTCGAACGATGATAATAAGAGTATGCAGCTATACCTGACTGATGTTACTTATGATTTCCTAAATTACCTTTCTTCCTGCTATAATAAACATTATTTTCTCTTCGTTAGCTTTGCTACTGGTAACACCATGAATCAAAGTACCCAGGTCTTTCACCGCTAACAATTCGTTGCCGTTTTCTGGTTTTCTCTCATCACCTGAGTATAAAGTGGTTTATAGCGAAGGTATTGGTTTTATAACTGGTGTTTTCCTCATTCCTAAGACATATGAAACGTCTTTCTTACTCCTATCGACATCAGCGATTTATAGTGATATTTTCGCATTACACATATTTCGTTAGTTATGAAGAACTATTTTCACATATTGAACATTGATTAGCTATAATACTATTATACTTCGTTTTTTACAGATACGATGTATTTCTCATCTAAATTTCTATCTTATTCCTATATATTCTTCTCCCTTTTTTACATTATCTAAATTTCAAATTCTTATTTTCATCTTACTTTTAATACTACCAAACTCATGCTTCATTATTTTTTTAAATGCGGCTTTGGGTGAGCCTTACTTACCTGTCTAATGTATTGCTGTTATCTAACTAGCAACATACTTCATCATTTGTGTTCTTTTATAAAATTTAATCATGATTTACATCTGTTCACAATTTTAATAGCTGAACTTATTTTGTAAGTGCTATATACTCACATATTTTTTCAATTTATATTGACTCGTAGTTTTTTAACTTTTCATAATAATTCCATTACCACTAATTTTCTCCCTCCATCCATGAGCCCTGATCATTCTTACTTAATATTTTACATTATTTTAAGTCACTATTCACCAATGATCTGATATTCTTCATCTCACCATAACCCTGATTTCATCTAATCTGATATTATCTTTATACTAATTCTTTTAATTATATTTACTGTCAATGTCCGATCTTCTACCGTAATCACAAAAGCTCAATCTATACTCATCAGCTATTCGTATACCATTCTACTTAACTCAATATCTTATATTGTATAGTCATACTTATGGATTATTCTTTTTCATATTAAAAATGTATGCTTTATCACAATCACACCTCTCTACTTACAGAATTCAATCACCTTTCTGCCTATCTTCTCAATTTCTCCTGCTTATAATCTCCATAAGGCACTGAAGTTACCAGTCCTCTGTTCAATCTCCTTTCCAACCCTTTATTAGTTCCCAAGCCACAATTATTCTGAAGGCTTACCCCCTTTATTCCACGTCACGCTCTGTCCTAATAACAGCTTCTATCTAGATTGTCTCGAGAAAGTCTCCTAGTCTCTTTCATGTTATCTTACTCAAGTATAGGATTCATTATGCCCTGCAACACGGTTCAAACTGTATATGACTATTTTAACCATTAGTTAAATATTGTAATTACGATTTACACTCCTCTCAATGTGGCATTTATCTGTCTCATCATTCTGGTAATTTGATTCCTACTTTCTTATATTCGTGTTCTTGTTTCAAATTTTTTTTTTATTTTTTAGTTTTTGGGGCATTTGCTAAATCCAGTTCCTAGATACTTTCACACTACTAACTGATACATCTCCATCTTATTTAATCTGCTTTAGTAGTTGTAAGGTTTTTTTGATTAAATCATTTTTAGTCTTCGAAACTAATAAGATTGCCTATTCCCTTATAATTGTTATCCCTTAACACACTTTTCACTTGAATTATGTGATAATTAGTAAGATGTCCATAATATTTTTTGTCAAACTAGGCTAGAGATTGTCATTTTGTAAAACGTAGCAAATTTGATCCGATTTTGAATCACTGTTTCTTTTCGAAGCATCTACAACTGGCATATTTTACAAAATATACAGAAATTGATTTGTCTTTGAAATCCTGTTATAATTTATACCATTCTTTTTAATTGCTAAATTAACTGTTAAACACAGATCTTGATTTTATAACATACAATATGTAAATGCCATTCAAACACTGATTCTATTCAACTTCCGTAATTAAAATTCTTAATATTATTTATCTTTATTTAATTATTTTCAAACTTGATGTTCATAAGTAACTGAAATTTAATAAAATAGGTAATTTTACATTCATATCTAATAATACTTTTTTTTAAAAGATGCTTTTTTAAGCTACTTGAGATAGAAACTTTAATAAAGAGTATTTTCCCACAAGCTTAGTTTAGAGGACTACTAATTATAGTACTATTAAAAATTAATAATATTTAAATAATACAAATATAAATTTACATGAATTTCTATAATCTAATAAGTCGAATTTATTAACAGAAAAAATTCTCCTATTATGGTGTATAAAGAATGATTTACTTCAGCGTACAGGAGATTTATCAACCATTATCATTCTCTCTACTATGGTGTATCATCTTATATATGTTTTAGTTGAATCCTTGGAATTATGATCCCAGCCAAAGTCGTGTATAAAACTTCTCTTTGGTCAGTATTTCAGATCTATTGGTTTCACTTGACTAGGTGTGGGAGCAATTAAGTTCTCATCCTGTTTGATGGAAAAATTTAAGATAATTTTAGAATGTAACAAGGTTAATCTATAAAGTACGGAGATTGAGGAGTAATATAAGAGTATAGGATCCATGTTAGACGTAAGAACAAGCAATACCAGATTGACGTCATTAATAAAACGCTATTGATAATGCAGATTGGGTAAATAGAGTCAAGCCCTCAAGTACTGTGAAAGGGTATTTTTATAAGTCATTTCTCTATTACGTTTTTTACTCAAGTTAGAATCAGATGAACAAAAGTGCAGGTGATAAATCATTAGGGATATTTTTTCTTTTATTATTATTATATGTATATAATTTTTTATATGCATCACTGATTATTATTTTTACTTTTTATAACGTTATATTTTAATCGCTTTGATATTTTTAATAATAACAATTGTTATTTCCTTTTGCCAGAGAATATGTTGATTAGTGATAAGTGTGTCGCCAACATTGAACAACCTGAAAACCACATAATTTACATTATAGTAGAAGAAAGCTATTTCGTGAATAGATCAAAATGCGAAATCTTTCCCTTCTACAGACTGGACCATTTGTCCTCTATTGCCTTGAAGTGCGACGCTCGCTGCGTCA
Organism: Trachelipus rathkii; assembly: GCA_015478945.1. NCBI lineage: Eukaryota > Metazoa > Arthropoda > Malacostraca > Isopoda > Trachelipodidae > Trachelipus > Trachelipus rathkii. Next base: position 10,225 of record JABUQX010119746.1, on the reverse strand, counting down.
GCCCTAAGAATCCTTCACTCATAGTGAGCGCGTTCCCACAAAACTCGATTTCTTTTTGTACACAACTTTACATATTTAAGTCACTTGTACATCTACTTAACCTAACAGACAAAGGTAACTATCTCTTATATTTTGACGTATAGTGTTTCCATAACATCTCTTATTAAAAAAATATATGATTTTTAATTTAATTCTTTAAAAAAATAGTGGATTCTACTACAAGGTTTACTTTTAATGTTTTCTCTAGCATTGTTTTCGGTAGGAGTTTTACACAGCTATTATTATTTGTGATTATTATTTCATTAACCTATATTACCATTCACATATTTTTTTCTCCATAGAGTCAATAATAATTTTTGGGAAATTAATTAATCCATTTAACTCACAATTTAAAAATCATTTTTCGTCTACATCGGCAACGACCAAATTAAATGTTCAGCATAGGTAAGTCGGGAGCGACAGGATTAAAGCGAATTAGTTTTATTGAGGGCGTGCAAAGATGATACTATCTGTATTTTAGTCGAAAGAGTCATTCGCAGTGATTGAAGGACTGGATTGTAAAGACAAGGTTGCGTTTGAAGTAGTTAGGGATGTCTGGATCAATTCTTTACATTCGAAACAAATGATTTGAAAAATGAGAGAGAAAAAGAGATAAATTGTATTTAGGTTTAGGATTTTGCAACAGTGTAATAGGATTTAATAGGAGCCTCTTGGTACGGTGGTTAGTGTATATGGTGTTGGTGGGTAAGCTTCTGATTGGAATCAAAAGTAGGAATATCGATAAGTGTAATCGGTGTAAGAATAATGGAGTTGAATTGCATGATTTAATATACTAGCGGCAGAGTAGGGATGTGTATATCTCTATTCTGTTATTTCAATTTGTTTATGGATTGGGTTATGAAAGAATTAGAGTTAGGGTGGCGGGGATGGTGTTAGAATGATTGAGAATTGAATAGAGGGAGGTGCCCACTAGTAAAGCGGCTGTGATAGTTCGTTTTGCGCGTGTGTGGCGAATCAGAAGCAGTTGATGAGGGATTGTTGGAGAGATTGCAGGATGTGTAAAAGATGTTTGAAAGTAAACGTGTAAGAGTAAGGTTGTGAAGGAGGACAGTCCTCGGTGTGAAGTTTAAGTTAAATGTTCAGAAGCTGACGTATCTGAGTTTAAAGTATTTGTGTATAGTTGGATCGAAAAGGAAACAGGATGATGCAGCAGTGTATAGATTCAAATGGCAGGATGGTAGCTGCTGCAATTTAATCATTGTGCGTGTAAAAGATAAAAGTTTTAGTGCGCTAGGTCCTCTACCGATGAGGGTTGTGTTAATGCGGATTTGGTTGAAAAGATATTTAAATGTATATGTCGTAAACTTTACTCTTCAAACTGATAAACAAATCCTTTGCCAGGCCCCCTTGAATCCAACCAACTAACACTTTCTAAGATTCTTCAAACCTATGTTGTACAGTTTCCAGGCCTCCTCGTTAAATGCGTTACCGCCCTGGTGCAATACTACGGTCTGCAATTTTAACTTTAAAAGCTCACCAACGTGATCTCCCTGAAGACCTTCAAGTGAAACAACGGTTTGACCGAGTTCTTTGCCTATGTGAAAACAATTCAGTCAATTTTATTATCAATGAATAAACCTGTTTTTATGATCAAGTCTTTTGAATCATGAAAACCAATGCTTTAGAGACTAAATGAGATAATTACTTTGAACTTGAATAAATGGAGAAAGTAAATACGTTTGGAACACTCAAGGAATTACTATTGGAATAAATTTAAAATACTTTAATAAAAAAAATAAGAATGAATAAGCAATAGTTCTCTAGCCCAATAATTATAAATCCATTGCAACATGCAGTTACATGTTCCGTATAGGTATTATATACATGCGCACCTTGAAAATAATGAAACCTACCAGTACTAAAATACCAATTATAACTATTGACTTTGAAAATTCACTTGCAATGCAGATCAATGTCCATATTTGCTAATACTATATATATATTTACATGCAAAGGTAATGTACAATTTTACATTTGCATTCACTGTGTGATGTTGCAAACAGCAGGTTTTAAACATAGATTAAAAATTGTTTCTATCATTAAATTCAGTATATAGATCCTCACCCATAAATATGTATATAAAATTATAATAAATATTATGGTTGAATATATTAGAAATAAACAGAAATCATTAACAACTTAACCAATAAATATACAGACTGACTGATTCGATACGAGATATTAAATCTTACTTGAAAATTAAATTGACTTATAAGACAATTTACAAAGACGTTCGATTTTCAGTTCCTAGTCAAAGACAAATGCACAAAGACCAGCGGACATAACTAAAACAGCTTTACTCCAATTGCAAAGAGTCTGCCTAATTATTAATTTAAGAAACAAATCTTTTTAACAAACAAAATTGGACTTTGACAATTAACCATATGTTAAATAATAATATTAAATTGATAACCGTTTTATATTTATTGACAATTATGAATATTTGCGATACTTCAAAGAAATAAATTTCATAATAACACATACGCTTACCTGCCAGAGATCTAGCCAAGCAAATGTCGGAACAATGCACTTTGCAACTTCGTATCGGCCCTAGACGACGCTTTGAATAGTCAATGCAGTATAATTTAATGACGAATTATGAAGCACAATTACTTTAAGAAACACAACTTCATAATACCTTTAATCTTGTTACAATTAAATGTAAAGTAGCAATATTATTGCCAATCGTAAATTATTCACATATTAATTAACATCATATTACATTTCTGGTATAAAATATAAAACAAAAACACTTCTTGGATACAAAAATATACCGAGACACAAAAAAAGATATTAAAATTGATCGGAACATACGAGGCGTTAAGAGTTACCAACTATATACAACTTGGTATTAACAACAATGACAAGGACAAAAGATCCAAATATTTCATTTTTTACTTATTATGTATTAGAAAATTACAGTAATTTTAGTACGCCTCTTATCATCATCTATGTTTATCCGAAATTTATTAAAATGATAGTATATATTTATCAAGTTATTAGAAGAACAATATATACCAAATCATTTAAGAGGTGAGAGATTCGGTATTTCTTTGTATGAATTGTACTTCTTCCAAGAAATGACAATTCCTACAAAAATCAAAATATAAAAAGCTAACAAAAATTAAAGATTGTGCGCTCACACCTTATAAAAATTATATGAATTTATTCAAATGTAATATTTATTTATAATATATAATAAAGAACATTTCATAATATATATTAGTAATACTGAATCATACTTTAATGCCTGTAAAATCGCATTAATAATATAATATACTAATAATTAATAATAATATAATAATAAGAAATAATATAATAATAATATAATAATAAGTAATAATAATAATAAGTAATATATAATAATAATCATATATGAATAGTAATATCAAAATACTATAATAAAGCTTGTCAACAACGACACAATTGATTAAATTTTAGGATTTTAAAAATAAGTTTTTAAAAGATTGAGATGTAACTTTGTTGTTAGTTGTTTATTCTTATAATACAAGCATATTTACAATATTTTGTACTGGCCATTTGCGCTATACATCAAATTATATATATAATAACAGAAAAAGTAATATTGCGAATGCAATACTTGACCTTTACCTAAAACGATAAGATGAAAGTAATGTTATATATTTCATGTACCAATCCGAAAGAGTGTGAGAAGGATATATAATGTAATGTTGAGACGCGGAAAATTTAATATACACAAACCAAATCAATTACCTAAGATATCGTAATAAATGTCGTAGTCAAAAGCTAAAAGAACTGCACTTCGTCTAAGTCCTTGTTCAAAAGAAAGTCAAATACGATAGCAGAATTACTTTTCCGAGTAACGGAAAGAAGAAGACAGGTCAACGGCATATTAACTTGTTGTTAGGAACAATATCCGTAACGAAATACGCTCCACACTCTTCATCTCTCTCTCTCCTCTCTCTCTCTGCTCTCTCTCTTCTCTCCTCTCTCTCTCCTCTTCGTCTCCTCTCTCTCTTCTCTCTCTCCTCCTCCTGTTCTCTCCTCTCTAATCTCCATATTATATATATATACTACATATATATAAATAAATAACGTATAATATATATATAATATATAGATATAGATATTAATATGTAGCTATATATATAATAAATAATAATATAGGTAATATATATACGATGTTTAAGTACATAGCTTATTTCCTATTACTACGATATCATTAATATATATAATATAATATAATTTATAATATATAATATATATATATAATATATATAGTATATATAGTATATAATTATTTAAGCTATATTATATATTATATATATATACTATAAATATATTATAGATAACAATATAAATAATATAATATGCATATTATCTACTAATAATAATGTAAAACTGGTCTAAATTGAACTGTCCCCATTAGAGTAGAAAAACAAATTATTCGCACATTATCAATGTTAAATCAAAAAAAGGGGCTTTTTGCAATTTGCGAGATTAGCTGAGCACAAATACAATAATAGTCATGAAGAACATATCAAATGGAGCAAGAGCATTTTTACGATCAATTTTGCGAGTATACATGATTTATATTGGTAACGCACCTGATGCATATTGTATATACAATAAATTGTTATTTTATGTTTAAAAAACAATCCTATCGTCCCGAAATAATTTAAGTGACAAATATGTAGGAAATAATAGCTAGAAGTTATTTTGTATCACATTACTCGAAGATATAATTTTATGAAAAGTAGACGTTCAGAAAAAGCGATGAGAACTACGCTACTCGATTTCTGGGATACTGTTTGAGGAGAAGTAAAAAATATAGTTTGTTTTGATTTCCACGATGTCGTCTCTCTGATTTTTATCACTTCGAGAACTTTTCGGTGACAATGATCTGTCGTATATTAGATGTAAAAGATTCTTTGACTTACACGCTGGAAATAATTGAGTGAATAAATAGTAAGCTACTGAAAGCTTGCAGTAATAAATGTTGATCATGTATGACTGACAGACATCTAAGAATAGATTATAGAAATACTACAAAGAAATCACGAGGTCATATTGCCGTGTGGGCGAAAATGTTTAACCTTTATCAGAGAGTTGCGTCAAATGAGAGATAAAACGTAGGGGAAAATCAAAAAAATGAAACAGATAGCCCAAAAAAGTAAGTCAAACACCGAAAAAGGTGTTAACAGGAATTTAGTTTGGTAATGCCAACTGAAAGAAGAACGCCGTAAGTATAAGTCCAATTTTACAGATGAGAGCTCCGAACAATATGAAGAAGAAAGTTTTAATTTCATTTGGCGATCAAAACTTTATCCAAGTTGAATAGAGAAAAAAGACAAATGTTAGTTTCGACACTAACACAAGAAGCCGAAAATAATTGTATGTAACCGGGTGTACATTAGCGATATATATATGTACGATTTACACCAACTATGAACTACCGATAAATTATGGAAAGATGTTCCCTTGTTGAGCAGAAGAAGAACGTGGTAGGACAACACTACGCATTAGAAAGATAAACGATATCTTGCGCGATCGAAACGGTCAACATAGACATACAGATGAATATTATGAAAGGACTTCAAAATACGCCACAACCGACCGCCCGAATAAGAAGAAAGCAACACAGCGACTTATAGATTGAAACATCACAGATATTCAAAAACGGAGATAGAGGTGGAGTTAGAAAATCGCACAAGATCACTGCAAGAAATAAACCAAATATGTTGGCCGAATATGAACAGTTACGCAAGTCCTTAAAGCTAAATGGGATGAAGAAATAAAACTTTTGAAGGAAGAATTTTTGCAACGAGAAAGTATACAAAACATTGGAGATATCTGACTATTGTCTGGATCTCATACTGTTAGGAGTTATTTTTGTTGTGCTCTATAGAAATTTTAGTTAGGATAACGGAACTTAAACATCAATTCAAGAGATTAGAAGAGTCAAGGAACACGTCGTCTCGAAACAGCTTAGAAAAATCTGCTATGGCGTGACATTTCACTTCCAATTGCTGAGGCACCATGGCCATAATTAGTTGCCATAGCCAAGATGCTCAAAATAAAATTACACAAAACATGTAGAATTACGCATGGTAACGCTTAAACTAAGATTAGTTATATCCTTTATTCAATACTACTAGTTCATGACAGCTGAAATTGGTTCTATTTTATTTTGCTCTCAGACTTGAAACATATTATCCTCGTTAAAAAGACGAAGCAGGAATGATCCGTCAATACTGTAATCATAGAGAATATATATTATGTTAGAGAGTGAATTACTTTCAAGCCCCGATAATAAGAATCCCAAGAGCAATCATTGTAATAAAAATACCCAACAGAGAAATGTGAGCAACCTCGACCATCTTCACCACAGCATTATATCACAAAGTCTAGTATTCAAGATCCAGTGATCTTGAAAAAAAGCAAGAGGTCATTCTCTGAAGTCAGGTAACCTTATATAGTTCTTCCCTTTAGCAAACTGCCAATTTTTCTAAAAATGTTTAGATTACATAAGTCTTCGAATCACTTTTTAAAACTAAAAATCTGGAATAAAATAAAAAATAGTTACATAAACTGAGATAACATAAATTTGCTTCGCACAATCGGAGTAAAAACGTTTATCTAGATTTGATGTGTTTTTCCCCATAAGAAATTTATTCCCTACTGTTTGAGAAGTACTTTCTCGACCCCATCCAATTTTTAAACAATATTACTACGAGCGCTTTCCTATTAGTAAAACCTAGCTCGACTTAATTAATTTATAAGCGTAAGCAGGATAACATTTATAATTCAAATAAGTTCAGCGTAAAGGAATAGAGAGTATAAGGATTCTACATCAGTAAATATATATATACATCGAAATAAATCGAGAAATTGAGAAGAATTTAGTTAAAACACAATGCCTAAAAACTTTTTTGATAAAACTTAATTTTGAATATAAATGGACCACGCAAGCCCCTAATTGAAATCCCATTTGAGCGATGAGATAGAGAACCAAATTAATCTTCTCTCCCTCCTAGCAGTACTGCAACCTCTCCATTCTCTTTTCTGCCATCTCCGCCTCTCCCGGTTTCTTACCTCAATTACTCATCATGAAGACCACTACATTCATAAATAATCTCTCCTTCGCTCCTCTAACAAATTACCTATACTATCTATACTGCTACTACAATATCGCTCTTGCAATATTATATCTCTAACCTATACTCTCTACTGCGTTCTATCTCATCTTCCTCAGAACTACTCAACCACGAAAAAACTAAATAAAAAGTAATAATAGTATAATAGTAGTTATAATTAATAAATAGATACTATATATATGATATATATATATATATATAATATAAATATACTATATATATATATATAAATAATATATATAAGTCTATATATATGATATCTGTGGTGTGTGCGGTAGGTTGCAGTGAGACGAGTATTATGTCACTCTTTTTAGAAGCAATTTCAATTTTTAGAAAAAAATGAGATTTAACTAAATATACGTATTATTGTTCTGTGACTGATTCTAGCTTATAGTGCACTAAACTAGAATCTATGAAAAAAAATATAAATTCGCTGTAAGTAGTATTGTTAAAAATATTTTCGTGAACATAAAACTATTATTTAACACATAAATATCAATAATATTATAATAATCAGTATAAATAATTATACGCGTTAGTGGTTAACATAAATTCTAGCTTTAAGTAGCTATTCTATCTGAAATCCTCGTAATAGATACTAGGCTAATAATAGTGTCTACATCCAATACGCGAATATATTGAATGTGAAGGAGGTTACATAATAGTTTTTATAAAATGCCTATCTCAACTAGTTTTCTCACAGATAAGAGCAATGATTTGAATCCCATATGACAAGATAGACTCAACAGACATAATGAAAATCGATTAATCTTGTATGATAATCTCTTGTAATGCGATTCACAACATGACATTGAGGAAATGAATCAAAATAAACTTAGATTGCTATGCTGCTGAATGACTGCCAAAATGTATCTATGAAGAAAAACCCTGAGTCATAATAATGATACTTATGAAGTAATATATAAGATATACCTTAGATGAGTCAAAGCGTATGTGAGCACAAAAAATTAAATCATCTATGTATATAAACTTAAACATAAAGTATCCCTGTTTAAAAATGAAATCATGATCTGATACTACATAGCACTGAGAAGGATTAAGTAAAGGTTTCATTCTTTGGCATATTGGAGATAAGAGGAAATATGTTGCAAGTCTATATGTGTAACGTGATTCCCTTCCGTGCATACCGTAATTCTCGACCTGTCCCCGTTGAGTCGACAACAGAGATCGATGTCAATCAAATCCGATCTAAAGCCCATTTTCATGTCATTGTGCACATACGTTATAAGACCGTGTAATTGCTGCCGATGGCTCGAACATGACTCTCAATAAGAGAATCAGCTTATTACCTCAATAGAATTCGATACGCGTTTCTTTGTAAATAGTCGTACGGTGGAACATAGGAGCTGAAAGAAATCCGTCAGTATCGTCCCAACTTTAATGTTTGAAAAATGCCGAAAAATGTGTAATGGGATGCGTTAGAGCCCCATATTCACCAAGGTTATAAAAAACTCCTAAAATATAGTTGTTGTTCCTTATATATATTTCATTTTAAGATTAATATAAATACTTCAAACTCAGTGGAATTTTTTCTGTAATATTTACATTTTGTGTGTTTTTTTATATTCTTAAATAAAAAAAATAATAATAACTACTTGTGTTACAAAATACTTTGATATAAGAACACATTAACAATAAGACAATTAATTTAAATAAAAAACTAAAATCCAAAAAAAATTTAATTTTTGTCAAATTTATTGGTGCTTAAAATGTTATCAAATTCTGCTTGCTGTACATACAAGTTTAACAAATATATATGTAAGTAATAAATAATACTATATATGCCTATATTTATAATTAGTCGAGTTTAATCTAGTAATCTTATAGACGAGATATATATAAGCTATATGTCAGTAGTGATATTAAAATTATATGTATATATCGTCCTAATAGAATATATTGAGAGTCTTCATTATATTATATATATCATATATCATAATATTTTATTATCATTTACACTCACACACACTAATATATATAACTATATTGATATTATATATATATATATTTATATATATTATATATATATATAATATATTATTATATGACTGAAATGTAATATATTATAGTAATATATAAAATATCTATATATATATATATATTACTATATAATATAATATATATTATATATTTATTATATATATATAATATATAATAATATATAATAATATTATAATATATATTAAGTATTAATATATATATAATATTATATTAATATATGAATATATTATATATAATTATAATAATATATATATACTAATATAATATAAATATATTAATATATATATATATAATATATTATTATTATATTATACTATTAGGGTAGTATGAGGTATTATTATTATAAGTGTGTGATATTGTAAAGTATATTAAATAAGGAATATCTGACTGGGAGTAATACTTATTTAGTAGTATTGTATCTTATGTATTCATATTGATCAGTATTTATTATGAGGAGTTACTTATATGATTTAGTATATATAGTTATATATTTTTACTTTATTATATTTAGTTGACTGCTTATAATATGTAGATATAATTTTAATTAGTAGTAGTAGTAGTGGAGATGTTTAGTATTTAAATGTTTTAGTGTTGGGTAATTGGGTTTGATAATATCATACTAGGGTGAAATATTGTATGTAACTAGGCGAGGCGGCTACTAATAGTTTACTAGATGTTACAGCCTGGCTGAGTGTAGCGGCGAGTACGGCCACCTTTGTTCATGATGGTAGTGGTAGTATGTATGTTTATATAGGGTTAATAAATATTTAGTGTTATATTGGATATACATTAGTCTACGTAGTACTATTTCTACGATAAAATATAGTTTAAATATATATAAAATATATAGTATATAATAGTATTTGATAGATTAATATATATATAAGTAGTAGATATTATATATATATTTATATATTATAATATATTATAAGTAATATCAATGTTGATTAACATTTATTCTAACTACTCCGTGCTCGTCCTCTCTCTCTCTTACTCTCTCTCTC
>JABUQX010119745.1:0-10000 GCA_015478945.1 Trachelipus rathkii | reverse complement strand
CTTGGATAAACCCGTTTCCCGGTCATCACCACCAATGCGTGCACAACTAACCTCTACCCTTTCTTTTTAGCTCAGTTGCTTCATATTTCCATTTCCACACTGGCCTGATCTACATGTTTCACAATCTGTCCTGAGCCACTCCCTGTTTAGCTCTCCAATATTCATACCTTCCCAGCCTCCTTGAATTTTTCAAAAATTGTTTTAACATCTGTGCGAGAACCCACACTTTTCTGGATTCAGAGCTAATCACAAGCAACGCCGTGTCTTCAATAACATGCGCTACTTGTCGCACTCTCACCAATACTAACTTCTTGCCACAGTACTCTCTCTCAGCGTTACTTATCGATTGCACTTATGAGCGTGATCTTCCTTGCTTCTTCCCTCATCCCTTAAGTTATTGCCTTAGTTTCTTCATCGCTTACGGGTCGTCTCTCTCTACTCCTTCCCAAACTTCCCTCTTCTACTCTCTGCTGTGTCATTCCCTACCTCTGGGTTCTGGTTCACTGCTCGTTCTCACTCCACGTAGCCTTTTTCCGTTACACCTGTCGCTTCTAATCTTCTTTTTTTCTTTTTTATACTCCCTATCCTATTATCCCTCTATATAGGTATTTAAAGTGTCCGTCTTCTTCCTCACCCCCGTGCTACTGCTAGTGCAATCTATCGCCTTTTTCTAGCGTCTTTTTTCCTATCTCTCACTCCTTCTGTGCGTGTCTTCTTCTCCAATTCTTCTCTATTTCACTTTACATGAATCACTCATCTGCTTACCTATTGGCGTGTTACCAGATCATTATCCTTCTACAATATACAATGTCTCCTTGCACCCTACTGCTTCTTAACTACCTTCCTTCTTCTTGCATGTTTCTTCTACCTTCTTCTTGGTAACTCGGTACATGTCTCTCTTTCAATTACTCCTAGCATTCCTTTCTGTGTTTTCTCGTTCTATTCTCGCGTTACCATTTTCTTATTCCCCTCTAATTGTTTCTGCCTAAATCTTGTCTTCTCTCTAAACAGTCTCTCTTCTGTATCCTTCTTTCCACATGTGTTTCATCTCTAATTACCCTGTTGGGCCATTTCCTTTCCTAAACTACGGACTTGCGCTAAGCTGTACAGTGCGTTCTGCCTTCCACACAGGGATCCTCCCTTTCCTAGATTTCTTATCACTCCTTTTCTGGTCCTATAACATCATTTTATCTATCGCGGCTCATCCCTGCTTTCCTATCCCTCTCTTCTATCACATGGCATCCATGTCTCTCTTGCGAAGTTCATTTCCCTTTCTCCCACCGTGCGTTCTTGCGTCATTAATTGTATCTCCCAATAACTTTCATTTCACTCCTTCCTCATATTGTGTCTTTCTCGTTCTTCTCCATCACTACTTGTGCTAGTCTTTACACTGTCTAACATCTAACTGTCATCTCTGTTCAGGTTAAACCTCTCAATTTGGCTCTCATGTGTTCCCCTGTCACATAATAATAATACACTTACTCCTTCTGTGCCCCAGTGTAAAAAACGCCTGAAAACTTGTTTACTATTACCCCCCTTCACTTCTCCCAGAAATAACTACCCTTGTCTCATGCGTTACCGTCTATTCCTCTTTACACGTACATTTATGAAAGAGTGCGCGAAATGTTAAAGCGCTTATTATACCTCCTCCTCTTTCACCTCCTTGTGTTTTTGGCATAATTTACCAGCTCGTCTCTATGAGCCTATCAGAGCGCCTATGCATATCTGCACAATACTCAGAGTGTCGTCTTATCGTGTGTCGTCTTCTCTGTCCGATTAAGTTCATCTGTGATCGCTCTAGTGTCTTACCGTATTCTCTTCATCCCTCTTTTAAATCCTGTGTTGAAATTGCCTTCTGAGCTCTTTTCGCTCTCGTTTGTTTTGCCACTCTAATTGCATCATATTTCTGTTTCTGTCTGTTCGCGCTCCTTATGTTGCTATTATGGTTGTGCCTGCCTCACCTCCTATGACTATTCTTTATAAAAACTTCCTCTTGAAATTTTTTGTTCTTCGTGGTCTACTGCTTAAACTCTTGCGCTTAACTATGTTGTGTGTGGTTCCTATCGTCCTCATGGTTATCTAACTTCTGGTTCTTACAGATCTCCGGTGAATTTTCCTTGTCCCTGTATCTAGACTGATTATTATGCCCAAGAAACTTTACTTCTTTTTGCCCCCAACTACATTTCCCAACTTTGACCTTTACGTTGGCCTCACAAAAAACCTGTGTGTAGTACCTTGTTCTATCCAGCAAGCAGATTGACTCCTCAAAAACTTTTTGACATTAATTAACACATCATCCAAGACACCCAACCACCTTATCATTTACTAAAAATCCGTCATTATTCCTTTGCATTTCTCCGCTGAAACGCTGCTGGGACCGTTCTTTAATGCCAAAGTTAATCTTTTGAACCCGGTACTGTTCCCTCACCGATGGAAAAGCCGTGATAAGTCTCTACTATCTCTGCCAAGTTTTTCATTTGATAGTAGCCCTTAACCAGATCCATGCTAGTAAAATACTTAACCCCGTGTCATGTTTTAATTTAGTTTTCCTGAATATTTCCTCCATTGGAAATTTATCTGCCTCCGTAACCTGATTTAACCTTCTATAGTCCACACACACATGAGCCTCAGTTGTACCATCCTGTTTACGGATCGCACCACCGGTGAACTCCATTCCGTCTGCGCTAGGTTCAGCTTATTTCGTTTTTGCATTACAGTTTATACGTCGTCTTTTGTCTCTTCTGTCTGTTCTGTTCCATATGCTACCTCGTGTTGGGATTTTTTCTTGATCAAATCCTGAAGCTCAGTTCTTATCTTTGGTGTGTAACTTCATGGCAACACATAACTTTCCTGAAATATCGGCGGTTCATCCGCATGTTTGTGAAATTACTAACGCCGCCTGTCTACTCTACTCTCTCGCTAAATCAAGCTCTCATTTTCTGTTTTCCACTCAACACTCTCTCTCACAAAATCCCTTCTTTCCGATTCTGTTCTCTGAACGTGTCTGTGTCTAACACTCTTCTCTATCATGAAATTCTAATATTTCGCGTCTTTCATACCTCTTTCTTCCGGTCCACTTCTTGGTCTCATCCTTCTTCTCTTTCCTTCATCTTCCTTCTTCGTCTACCCTTCATATTCACCTTTCTGTATCAACGTTCTTTGTTCTAACCCATTCACTTCCTTTTACTTTTATCCTCCATTCTTATCTCTTAGCAAATGTGCTCTTATTTTTCCTCTTCATTTCTGTTTCACCTGTCTTGTGCTGTTACTCTTTCAAGTGACCCCGGTTTCTTTTAATTTTCTATTAACATGCTACTCCGTACTCTTCCTCCCTTCATGCCATATCACCAATAACCGTTAAACCTTATAAATAGTGCTGTTCATATATCCCCTCTTGCAATCTTTCTCTTACCTTTCATCCATTCTACTCAACTGCTTTCCCTCTTGTTTTAGCTCTTTGGTTTTAGTTTTAGTTTGGGTTTTACTGTCCGCTTTTTCTATGACCTTTCCTTGGTAGTTATCACCTGTGTGTTCGACTTTCCGAGTGTTATCTTTATGAGCTTGTGTTGTTATACCCTCTTTTATATCTATCATTGTCCATCTATTGTTCTCCGTTTATTGTAGCTTGACCTTTGCGGTTTAGCTTTTGTTACCGTTCTTATACAGTTTTCAGTTTCCACCTCTATTACAGTTAATTGATCTTTGCTGCTGGGTACTACCTGAGTTTTATCACTTGTTCATTTAACGTCTAATTGATCATTTCTCTAATGTTCAAAACTTTTATTTGCTATTTCCCACCCAGGAAAGGCATAGTTCCTAACATTAAATCTTCTGCTCTTATATGTCTTTGCAAGAAACCAGAAATCCATGTGTCGTTTTCGTACTAATTGCCATCAAATTAGTGACTACCAAGATCACTGTTGGGATGAGACTCTACACTCTGCTTGAGGATCACCGCAGTCTCTCTCTTCGAATCTCTATTTCCTTGCGTATTACTCGGTCAGCATTCGGTAATCTCGCCGAGTCTCCTTTTCCCTTATCAATCACATATGGGCTAGTGCGCCGAATCTACCCGTTGCTAACATTTCCACACCATCCAAATTTTACGTTAAAACTTTATCAGTAGATGCAATCTTCAACTTGTCAACAGCGCTATTTCATTCCGTGTATCACCGTGTAATTGTAATCTCCGGTACATTATTTCCATAACATCCTTTTTCTGTCTCCTTTGTATAACACGTTGGGGCAATGACCCAATCACCCGTTCCACCTGAACCTGGTAAACAAAACTCCTCTGCCTCGGGAGTTCGATATGCCACCTTGTCCCTGAATAACCGGGGCCTACCTGATTTATTTTTATCCTCTTTGTGGCTGTGTCTCTGACACGTACACCCGCTGATGGCGGAGCCAAAGTTTTCGTTTCCCGAACTCTGTTGTTTTTCTTTTTCTTTTGTTAAAACTCCTCTATTTCTTCCCTCTGCGACCAAGAATATCACCCAGTGTGCCGCATCATCCCTCAAAACACAAGGAAACACTTTTCTTTCGCGACTACTCTCTGAGTCTCTCTCGTCCCTGTCGTTGTTTTCCATCTCCTCAAGTTGGAATCCTTGTCCTCTTCTTATTGGAAATCCATCAGTCTATGCTCACCGCTCCCGCAAGCCAAGCACCACCCATTAAACCGCCTAGCAGTCACGTTTCACGTGCCCTACCCTGTCACAATGATGGCAGCGCTTTACCCTGTCCCACTAGCGGTTCACCAGACATAGCTGTCATAGTGCCCCTTGTCCACTACTACGTTGGGTGCTGCGTTGTCCATACGCCACCCTGTCTGCATACGTCCTTTTTTCTTCTCCTTATTTTTGATGGCCGCCCATTATCCGGAATTGTTATCAGCCTCCGGTTCCGATGTTTCATCCAGCTTCGTTCCTTCATTCACTTCGAGCCCAGTTCACCATATCTTTCCATCTCACCCTCAGACTTTCTTTTTTCGCCTCCCATCCGAACTTCAAATCGTCATTGCTATTTTCTTGGCAGGCATCTTATAAAATTGCTTTTGTCGTGTCTCTTATCTCTTGTTCTCGTTAGTTGCAAAAGCCCATAGTGTTTGTTGCATGCCGTAATCATAATTCTAGTCATTGTTCTTCGCTTTCTGTCATTTTTTTGTCATTTGTCATTCTCCTATATAGCTCCTTTTGTCTGTGGAGATCCATGACCTCAATATCCTTTCCCTCCTTGCATCCAGTTCCTCAACCTTGGTAACATCCTGACATTTATTTCACCTTATGCCCTGTAGCGAGTGCTTGAATATTCACCTTAGATGCTTCCTCTCTTCTCAAAGAATTCTCTCAATTTCGTGACCACCCATTCTCTGTTTATTTGTCACTTGCGAGCTCTGTCTCGCTTTCGTGTTCATTAGTCGTCTCTGGTAAATCTGTTCTCTGAATGCGATTTGTGTTTTGGTTTGTTTTGTTTTCGTAACGTTTGGACCGTTTTCTTCCTCCGTTATTTCAATGGTTTTTCACCGCTCTAGATATTTTTGCTTGTCCTGCTGTGATATAAGTCTCTTGTCATTCACGTTTTTTCTAGGTGCGAGTGTTTTCTATCGTTTGCCAGTAAATAATTTTGATAGAGACTCCTGTTGCGAGCCAAGTTTTGGACTCCATTCCTGATTTCTCTATCCTTCTCCGCTTCTTTTTCAACGCATGAACTGTCCTCCTTTATCTACTTCGCCTTCAACCTCCGACTCCACTTCTGTTACCGTGCTCTCATCACACGTGTATACTCTTCTCTGGCTGGTTGCTTCCTTCCTTCTTTTGTGTTTCCTTCTGCCTTTTGTTTTGCCTTTCTTGTTTCTATTGTACTCTTCGTCACTTTCGTTATCCATTTCAGTCTTTCTTCCAAAAATTTCATCTTCTGTTCATCATTAAGCTCATTTCTATATTGTTAGGTGCATATTGCCACCCTTTGTTTACCCTTTAACCAGGTCCTTGTGTTTCTCACTGATTTGATCGCTTTATTCACTTTTATTCGTCCTTCCTTTATCCAGTTCTATCACCGGTCGTTTTCAGTCGCGTTTGGGTACTTCCAAGCTACCTCAAACAGGCGCCCTCAATTATTGCCGCAACTTCTCTCTATCTACATTTCTTCGACTTTATTCTATCAGGCCACTGGAGTCCTTCAGATGTTCCATAACCTTGGAACCTCCACAAGCCTCATCTTTCTTACCCTCTTCTTCAGTCCCCGTCATGAATCACCAGGACTATCACCAGGACGTATAAAAAAATACACTAATCTATATAAATAACAAAAAAAAATTATCACCCTGTGTGTGTGAGTGCACGTATGCACGAAAGTGTTTTTCCCATTACACCCAAGGTATCCTTTTCATGGCATAATAAATGAGATATTTGTCTTACTTCTCTATATAACACTTAGTCTACTATAGATAATTTCATGTTTTATCGAATCACCCTGCCTCAACCTGTGACCCAATCAGAGACTGCTCAAAACGGTCACCAAAAATATTGTGAGTTTTTGCTCGGACACACTAACTATCTAGTGTCGTGAGCCACCATACACGCGGTTAGAGGGTTCTCCAAGGTGTGCTCTCTGTCTCGCATACTTTTCTTCTTTGTACAGGAATAAGACAAAAATGGTGTTTTTTAGTGTATATATGGTATCGAGTGCTTAAACTATATCTATGTAATATGCATGTAATAAATCAAATCGTTTTTATCCCACCTAAAATAAGATGCCTACCGGTGCTAGCCGTCAACTTCCACTCTTCACCAAGTCATTACACATAAGTTTAAGTAATCTAATATTCATTTCTCTTCTTCTCCTTCTTTTCTATTATCTATTAAACTTCCTTTATTATTTCTTGATTGTCTTCTTTAATCAAAAATCAACTCTTCCAGTATACTTTATCTCTAGTACTATTCTGGCCATCGAATATACATCAACAACACATTAAAGAAATCAGTCTAATATACATTACAACTTTATTCTAATCTATTCCTTGTGCGTTCATTCGATCCCGTTTCATCTTGGTCACTTAACAACAACCGGGCAAACTTGTTCTTCTTCCTGTCACCTACGTTCTTTACTTTCATCTATCTTCTGTACATCTCACGTATACTTTAACTCTTCATTATTATCTACAACACCATGGCATTTTATTTATAATTTCTCAAGGGTCCTATCTGCGTGTAGTCACTTTACATCCCTCTCAAATCTGGGTCACTTGAATTTATCAGCTTTACTATCAATGTTTTAACTGGGAACTTTTAACAGTGTCTTAAGTGCAAAATACTACAGCAAATTATCTGTACTTCCTCTTCTTTTAGTTCCCCGGCAGGTGGGAGTACACTCAAGTGCTCCCCCTCCCAATCCTACGTGTCGTTAACTGGTGTCGGAGTTTACATTCCCAGGACCCTACCCAATCCAGTCGCTGAATCTGCTGGGGAGTACACTCATGCGTACCCTTCCCCTAACTCCATCTCTTGAAAGCTGCTTCCATCTTACTACTATCAGTTCCTTCGCATTTTGTACTTTCCATCTCTCTCTCATCGATTGACTAAGTCTTCCCCTCTAGCATAAATCCTTCAGGTTGATGCCACGTTTCTCCCTTGTCTACTAACTCCTGACTCCAAATTCTTCTCCTGCGTTGGTCTTTTGCGGCGTCATGGTTTCAGTTAAAATAAATCCCCTCCGGTTTGTGACCAGGTTCCGTTAAATAAATCCTTCCGGTTGGGGGCCACAGTTTCAGCATAAACCCAATACTATAAATACCGTCTCGTGTTGGGTAGTTATCGCGTTGAAAACCCGATTTATATAATCCGTCCGGGTTTCGGTGGCTAGTTATCCAGTGGTGTACAACCATTCATAAATGCTCTTCCGCGTGTTGGCGTGCCCTTAGCTTATCCAAGTGGATATCCTCCGATATTAAATCCTCCGGTTTCGGGGGCTAGTTATCAGTGGGATATAAACCCCGTCATATACAACCCTTCCGTGGATTCTGGGCTATGTCTTCAGTTGGACTAACTCCCGTATATTAAATCCCGTCCGGGGTTTTCTTGGGCGTATTGTTATCAGTTGGAATACCCTTCGAATATTCTAATCCTGTCTTCGGGCTTTGCGTCCAATGGTTTCCAGTTTAAAAAATCCTAGTATTTGGTTCCCTGTTTGGTTCCCTTGAAAATAGAGAATATTTCAACAATGTCGGGGCATTACCTTACCTGCTCTTTTTCTTCTACTTCTTTTAGAACTTAAGTAATTTTCTTCAGCTTGAATTAAATCTAAAAGATTTTCTACAGCTATTTTGTACTCTAATTTTCTTTGTTCAAGAGCCTCTTTGACATTGCTTAAATTTCTGGGCTCAACTTTTACCTGAAATATATAAGACGTATTAAAAAAGGTTTCATTTTAATATACTTTTGCCAAAAAAATAATAAAGCTGTAGTCAAATTTGACAGGTTTAATGCTACTTTAATTAACTTTTAATGTAATCACTTTTGACTATTCAGTAGGTTTTTCCCACTTTTGGTGAATTTGACAAACTTCATAAATCCGATATCGGAATTTTAACATGTAGAAAAGTAGTGAGAATGAAATAATATCGAACACATATTTTTTTGAAAAATTTAAATAAGAATAATATTATTATGAAAAAAAGTTAACCTTACCTAATAAAACCTAACCTAATCAAACTTAACCAAACGTAACCTAACCTAAAGATATCAATTTCGAACATACGGGTTTATTTCCCTTGTCTCGAAAGGTTTTCAAAATCATGGATTAGACAGAACGTCAAATAGTAGTTACTTTCCTTAGCACTTATCGAATTTCTATCCATTAATATGTATGACTGATGCTTTGACTGATTGGTGGTGCGCTTATTCAATCATAACGAATTTATTGTTCATCCCAATCATTAAAATCTATGATACTTGTATTGGTAATTTAAAATGTGATTGGAGCGCTTTTCTTTTCCCAAAACTACACAAGGAAATTTAGTCTTCCAATATAATGAGCGAATGTTTACACATACAACGTAATTGTCAAAAGACATAGAAACATAGCTGGAAAAAAACATAGCTGTCAACATTGACTTCTCTAGCTGAAGTTTTGGTTCAAACCAAATTCTCTCAATTTTAAAGTCAAGGTATTCATCAAATGTAGAGACAGCTATTAAAGTCTCATCCATTACCACATTTAAATGTACCATTGAAAAAAAAAGGATCATGTCTGTTATCTGCCTCCACCTCCATATACATATCGATTGCATGGATCCGAACACATTTCATAAAAGTGAAATAAAACTATGTAGAGTCAAATTAAAACTATAGTAATAAAAGAGCATCGCACTTTTAAAATGTTAAAAAAAAAAAAGTAATCAAATTTAAAAAATAAATAAATATGTAAACTAACGTTACTTAACATAACCTTACTTAACGTATCATAACCTTACTTAATAACCTAATTTATTTTATATTTATAATTTATTTCACTTTGCATTGTTTAAAAAAAAAAAAATGCTTCTGACACCATGAGCTCTCTTCTACATTTTGTTCGATAACGTAAGTTATAAAAAAAACAACTGATTGAAGCTTAATTGGAAGCAGATAATGGACAAGAGCCAAAAAACTTTCAATTTAAGTGCTAAATTTAACTTAATGTTAAGTGTAAAATTAGCATATTGTACTGACCTGTGCATTTCCGTTGAATTTTGACCAAATATCAATCAATCCACTTGTTTGAAGATGTTCAAGATCTTCAAATGTTGGTTTAACTATATCTAGCAGCTGAAATATATATATATATATATATAATATTAATATATATAAGTATGTTGATCTATATATTTTTATATAAATATATAAAAATATTTATAATATATATATATATATATATATATATATATATATATATATATATATATATATATATATATATATATATAATAACATAACTATATATATATATATATATATATATATAT
>JABUQX010119744.1:7500-10000 GCA_015478945.1 Trachelipus rathkii | reverse complement strand
ATATATATATATATATATATATATATGGATATATATATATATATATATATATATATATATATATATATATATATATATATATATATATATATATATATATATATATATATATATATATATATATATATATATATATCAAAAATGCGCCAAAATCATTGGTTACAAATTTTACTGAAATAAGTTATTTGAATAAATAAAATTTAAAATATGATATAAATGTCATAAAATATTATATTACACTAAAGTATTATTTAACATATTATGAATAAAAACTAGGTAATAACAGTTAAACAAATATATTCTATATTCCAAAAAATAAAATCGATAAAAAAATGGCATCCTTAAAATTAGTTTTCTTTAATTTTGGTTTCTCTAAAATGAAATATGTTAACTCCGTATTTATAGCACAAAGTTTTATCCTAAACATTAAAATATTATTTAAATACAATTTATTTAGACTGTTATATTTCGAGCACTTTATATATATATATATATATATATATATATATATATATATATATATATATATATATATATATATATATATATATATATATATATATATATATATATATATATATATATATATATAACATATATATATAAATTTATATATATATATATATATATATATATATATATATATATATATATATATATGCTACTGCTCTTCTTCTGCTAACTGTATATATATATATATATATATATATATATATTATATATAACTCTCCGTGATTTCTTTCTGTCCGTCGATTTTTTGCGTTCATTTCTTTATACAATCGCTACTACAATGAACACTGCTCTTCTGAACTCTCTGTCTGTCTGTCTCTCTCTCTCTCTCTCTCTCTCTCTCTCTCTCTCTCTCTCTCTCTCTCTCTCTCTCTCTCTCTCTCTCTCTCTCTTACAATGGACACTGCACTTCTGAAATCTCCAGTGGCAACTCAAGTCCATAGAGAGTTCTCGTACGGAACTTCTTGCTTCACAGCCTCCTCCTTTCTCTGTTAAACTCTCTGACCCAAGACTTAACCGCTATGCTCAATCTGTGCCTTAAATCCTAAAGGCAGAAGAGTAAATATCAGATAGATAGGGAAGAGTATATCTAGATGACCTTGAGAGACAAGATAATGAGATCTCAGGTTTTCGAATAAATAAGAATTACGGAGATATTCCAATAATTTAGAAAGCACAAGAAATCAATATAATTAGAGAGATCAAAACGACTTATCCTTTAAAATAAAACGAACATTTGCTCGTTCTTATAGTTCTGTGAGAACATTTAGAATTAAGACAAAAGGCAATAAAACTGAAGAGCATTTTAGAATTAAGACAAAAGGCAATAAAACTGAAGAACATTTTAGAATTAAGACAAAAAGTAATAAAACTGAAAAACATTTTAGAATTAAGACAAAAGGCAATAAAACTAAAGAAAATTTTAAAATTAAGACAAAAAGCAATAAAACTCAAGAACTTTTTAGAATTAAGACAAAAAGTAATAAAACTAAAGAACACTTTAGAATTAAGACAAAAGGCAATAAAACTGGAGAACATTTTAGAATTAAGACTAAAGGCAATAAAACTGGAAAACATTTTAGAATTAAGACAAAAGGCAATAAAACTCAAGAACTTTTAGAATTAAGACAAAAAGTAATAAAACTAAAGAACACTTTAGAATTAAGACAAAAGGCAATAAAACTGGAGAACATTTTTTTAAGAATTATAAAAGTAATAAAACTAGAAGAACATTTTAGAATTAAGACAAAGGTAATAAAACTGAAGAACATTTTAGAATTAAGACAAAAGGCAATAAAACTGAGAGAACATTTTAGAATTAAGACAAAAGGCAATAAAACTGGAGAACATTTTAGAATTAAGACAAAAGGCAATAAAACTGAAGAACATTTTGGAATTAAGACAAAAGGTAATAAAACTGAAGAACATTTTAGAATTAAGACAAAACGCAATAAAACTGAAGAGCATTTTAGAATTAAGACAAAAGGCATGAAACTGAAGAACATTTTAGAATTAAGACAAAAGACAATAAAACTAAAGAACATTTTAGAGAATTAAGGCAAAAAGGCAATAAAACTAAATAAGGATCGAGTTCAACAATAAAACACGAAGAAAAATGCGATAAGGATCTCTTATCTTCCCAATGTTCATTGCTGATAGGATCATATTCACCGTCTTGTGAAAAGTACCCCAAGAAATTATAAACTAACTTTAAATAACTTAAAACTATAAAAAAAATTATCTTTAAATTGAAAACAAAAAAATAAATAATACTAAAACTTTTTTAAAATGTTTACCTATTTTATATAAATTTTATTAAAATAAACTTCAAATCGAATTAAGATATGATGAACATTTTTCTTAATTATTTGGTTTATATTATTGACATTCGACCGGAGCTAACTAATCATTAGAATTAAATTAAAAAATGCATAAATCTCAGTAACCGATGCAAACACGAGCGCGCGCGCACACACACACACACACACAC
>JABUQX010119744.1:0-5000 GCA_015478945.1 Trachelipus rathkii | reverse complement strand
TAGTGCTGCTATGGACCGCATATAAAATATCCGAGAGAATAATAGAAAAAAAGACTCTGGAGATAATTGGGGGGAAAGATCGGAGAATTGCTACACGGAATCAGAACAAATAGAAGTGTAATTGATTTGATATTATTCTCTTTAAAAATGATCTTGGAAAAGAGAATAGAATGGAATAAAACATATATATATATAATATATTAATATTTTATATATTATATATATATACCTTATACATATATATAATCATTTATAATATAATATGCTTCTCCAATATTATATATATAATATATATATATTATAGTATATATATAACATATATATATATATACTATAGTTATATTACCTCACATCAA
Organism: Trachelipus rathkii; assembly: GCA_015478945.1. Lineage (NCBI taxonomy): Eukaryota > Metazoa > Arthropoda > Malacostraca > Isopoda > Trachelipodidae > Trachelipus > Trachelipus rathkii. The sequence goes on along the minus strand of JABUQX010119744.1, from coordinate 4,644 downwards.
TTTGATATACTATATATATATAATCGTATATATTATATATATCTTATATATATATTATATATACTAATATATATATACTATACTCATATATATATAGGGTAAAAAATACTGATACTATATATATAGTGAGTACTCTAGTACCTATACACTATATACTATACTATTCATACCTATATATATATATATATATATATATATTAGAATATATATATTATATACTACATATATACAATATATATATACTATATATAGTATATATATATATTATATATATATATATATATATACTTTATATAATAAAAAGAGTGAATAAATATATATATATATAATAATAGTATATCGTCGCATTTTAGATAGAGAAACTTTGATAGAAATACAAAGAACATAAGAAACATAAGAACATAAGAAATGAATAGAGAAACAGTAAGAAGCCACATGGCCTATCGAGACTGTTATATTTCACCACTAGTCATTCTCTCTATCTATACCAACTATGCCTGCGTCCTGCAAATCCGAGCAAAGCACACCTAGGGCTTGTCAAATTTCTGTAACCAAAATACCACCAAATTTGGCTTAATACAATATACATAATACTATATTACATAAGAACATATAGCGACGAGTAAGAAAGTCCTGCGGCCTATACGAGACATAATGTCCTCCGATCCACAGACAAATTCTCTCTGCATATACGTCATATGAATTCACTCCGATGGGCTGTTCAAATTTCCTTCACCAAAAATCCACCAATTTGGCTTAGTAAAAAAAAAAAATGATACATGTCTTACCCAACATAACCTGTATCAACTAAGCCTAGTGCTCACACAGGCGTCATCGTGGGGTAGATAAGCTGTGACCTACTACTGATAACTAGAAACGAATTTGGTTCGTTAACTATAACAGTGATACCCAACAACCATCCAGGTGTTATACTATCCAAACCCTTTTCTTAAATGTTGCAATTGAGTCACACTCAACAACCTATCCTGTGGCAAAATCATTCCAAAATTTAACAACCCTATTGCTGAATGTATACTTTCTTATATGAAGATGGCATGCTTTCTTCTAACTCTTGTTATGCCCCCTGTTCCCCTCCGGCTCTACTCATAAGATTTATTGGTCTCCGTATCTTATTGTACAAAATTTTGTAGACTGTATGCATGTCCCCTCTGAGAACATCGCCTTTATACAAGAAAAACATTCGTAACTCCTTCAGGCCTCTCCTACCGTAGCTCTTACCCTCAAACCAGAAATGTCATCTCTTCTATCGTGCACTCTCCTCTAGCTATCTAAGTTCTTTCTTTATAGTAAGGTGCCCAATCTTGTGAAATACTCTATTATGGCCTACACTAGGTTACTTGTTTACTGACTAGCTGGTCCTTCGCTCTCGTAAACTTGGATTGGCCTATTATATGCCCGAGCATCTTACTTAGCTTTATTTCTAGCGCTTCCAAACCAGCTTATTACGCTACTTTCCCAACATTACTGCCTTATAATCACAACTCTTTCTGGTCCCACCAGCCCAAGCCAATCCCTTCAATCTAGTTAAAACTTTTATTTGAGTAACCTAAGGTGAAGAACCTATCACTTTTACTATTTAAAATTCATTTGCCACTTATCTGCCACCCAGGAAAGTTCCTATCAAGATCATGTGAACTTCGTTATACATTCCCTCACCTATTTCCTAACTGAGGTGGCCACTTTGGTATCATCAGCAAACTGGTAGAAACATTGCAGTTTAAGTCCACCTGGTCTAATCATTTATATCATATGAGAAACAACAGTGGCCACAGCACTGAACCTTTGTGGGACACCACTTTCACTATTTCCCATGATGACTTATTGCCCATTTAGTTTGTACACACTGTTTTTCTATTTGACAACCACTCTTTAATCCAACTAATTGTACCACTTCCAACCTATTACCACATTGCAATAACTTTCTTCATCAGCCTTATGTGGGGAACCTTATCAAAAAGCTTTGCTAAAGTCTAAATATATAATATCAACTGGATCTCCTCGGTCAATGCAGTCCAGTAATTGAATGTCCATAAATTCTAAAAGTTTGTCTGAACATGACTTACCCTTTCTGAAAACCGCTGCTGGAGTCATAAACAATACCTGTTATCTTCTTAATATTATCTTCTATATGACCTATTCAGTAACCTTTTCCAGAACCTTTACAACAGAGATGTTAAGCTAACTGGCCATATAATTACCCAAATCTTCCTTACTACTATTCTTATAAAATAGGCACAACATGTGCCGTTTTCCAGTCATCTGGTCACCTCACCAAATGTTAAAGATCGCTTAAAAATCAAATACAGTGCCTTTGCAATGCTGGTACTACCCTCTTTCAAAATTTTACCAGGGCCCGCAGCTTTACTTGGATCAAATGGGTTTAGTAAACGTTTAATATCTTTACACCAAATTACAAATTCCTGAAGTCTATTTGTTACATGCATACAGGAACTATTAGTCTCCAACTTATTATCTAATCTTTCCTTCAGTAAACACTAAGCAAAATAAGCATTGAATCTTGACCAACTCCTTATCTGAACTTACTAAATTTCATTCAATTTTAATAGGACCTATTGTCCTATTCTTTACTTTTAAATTGATAAACGCTAAAAAACTTCTTCAGGTCCTTATTCACTTTCCTTGCTAAATTAATTTTCGCCTCTCTCTTTGCCTTTCTTTATTAACTGGTTAAGTTCGTTTCTATTTTTTCCTATAATTCTTCTAAATCATCTTCCCTATTACTACCCCTTGAATATTTTTTTAAAACATCTAAGCTTTTCATTGATTTTATCTCTTATCTCTCAATATTTCCAGCCAATAAATTTTCTTTTCGACAGTTTAATTGCTTATTTGTAAGTCATTATCAATCAATATTCATTAAAACTTTGCTTAAAATGTTCCCCACATGATAAAACAGTTTGGTCTTTAAACTCTTTATCCAGTCAGTATACTAAGCATGTCTCGTAATTTTGGTAAAATCCCCATTTCGGGAAATCTAGGATTTCTTATTAGCTTGCAATTTGGGCCAAGATATCACATTCATATTAAAATTTAAATCTATATTATGGTCACTAAGTCCTAATTCTCCTCAACTCTAATCTAATCCTCCATACTTTCATCATTCGTTAATATTAAGTCTAATAGTGCATTATGTGACTTGTGGGTTCATGGACCATCTGGCTCAAAAGTATTCTAGCATAGCAATTTATAAATTTACTGAACTACTCTTGGTCCGTTCATTAGGGCCAAGTAATTTCAACTCCGAATGCCAGGAAAATTAACTCACCCATTCATGTACTATAACACATATTTCTTTACTGTGGCATGCTGTCTCACTTTCTTTCACAATAATTCCGCATCTAATTCTTGACTCTGCAGCGAGTCATAATAAATAACACACTTCTATATCAGTGCATGATAATTATCTAACTAAGATATCTACCCATACTGATTCGATATTATGACATCTTGATTAGTTTTAAAGTCAGTTATTAATACAGATTGAATTTTTTATATAAAGCGCCACACCCCCACTTTCTTTCTCCTCTTACAGCTGGCTACTAAGATAAAGTGAATATCCGTCTATTTCAAATTCCTGAAAAGTCTAATATAATTCTTCATTAACCTATGCCTCAGTTATGCAAATAATGTCAAGATTCTCATTATTGGTATAAACTAATCAGCTCATTCTTTTTTATTTCTAAGACTATGAGCATTTCGTGGTTAAAACGCAATTTCGATATTCGAAATGCTGTTATTTTATGCTAACATCATTATTTGAACCTGAACAACACTAGTTTTAATATTATATCACCATGAATACAGATTAACCATTGCTATCTATTGTATCACAGATTTAGCACCATACACTCCCCAACTTTACCTAGTTTTTGCTAAACAAGTCTTCTATGGTGCTGAAAAGCCCAACACCTTTTCGACTACTGTTCTGCTGCAACAGGATCTTTCTCTAAATTCCTCCACAAACCAAAACCTAATATTTTCGGAAAAACATAATTTCCTAACCTTTCATTTACACCTAGAACCCTACTCCCCCATTCCACCTGCACCTAACCTCGGTAAAATCCCAGAAATCATGCACTTTCTTCCACTAGCTTTCATCTTCTGAATCAATCTCCTACAATCTGCTATTATTCTTCTGACCTTCTATGTCATATATCATTTGTACCCACATGTGGCACAATCACATATGAATCAACATTTGTAGAATCAATCTTTCTTCTATCCTATTCCACGCATATCACTCACTCGGGCAACCTGGGATAACATACTCTCAATTGTTTCTTTTTATTCTTATGGAAAAGTCCGGTCTAGGTATCTTATCATAGAGTCTCCAATTAGCACTTTATCAGTCTTCCCTTCCCTTTAGAAAACTAAACATTACCATTGGCACTCTCTAATCCCTCCCCATCTGGAAGATAGTCAAATCTGTTACCTGCAGGTCACAGGCTTGACTACTCGAGTGACCTCACATTCCTTTAATATTATTTCTAGTTTCCTACAATCTCTATATTTATAACTCGACCAATATTTCAAAGCACTTTATCCCTTTTCCCTCATTTCTGCCTAGGTGAATCCCTATTCCTGTTCTACCCCATCTCTCTC
>JABUQX010119743.1:0-25000 GCA_015478945.1 Trachelipus rathkii | reverse complement strand
TAAATAACAATAACAACAACAACAATGGAAATAAGAATAAAATAATTAAAAATAATGATAAAAAATAATAATGAAATGAAATCAAAATAAAGAACAATCGATGCATTTTACAATTAGCATATTTAATATTAATACAAAGGAATATATAGATGAGAAAAGGGCTACTAAGGGGACGTTTCGTCCATTGAGCCCAAATAATAATAATATAATAATACTAATCAATTAATAACAATAATAATAATAACTAATAATAATAATAATAAAACAATACTCTACAATTGTAGAATTATACTAATAAAATAACAATAAAATAAGAATAATAATAATAATAATAATAATAATAATAATAATAATAATAATAATAATAATAATAATTAATAATAATAATAATAATAATAATAATAATAATAATAATAATAATAATAATAATAATAATAATAATAATAATAATAATAATAATAATAATAATAATAATAATAATAATAATAATAATAATAATAACTAATAAAACTAAAACTAACTATTAATGATGATAAACATTTCACATTATATCATTTCTATATAATACAGTAATAATAATAATAATAATAATAATAAATCTTGAATTTCTAATTTTATATATTTAGTAATCAAGACAATTAATAATAATAATAATAATAATAATAATAATAATAATAATAATAATAATAATAATAATAATAATAATAATAATACTACTACTAATAATAAATAATCAAATACTAATTACAGTAATAATATTAATTAGGATAAAAATAATAATAATAATAATAATAATAATAATAATAATAATAATAATAATAATAATAATAATAATAATAATAATAATAATAATAATAATAATAATAATAATAATAATAATAATAATTAATAATAATAATAATAATAAATAATAATAATAATAAAATAATAATAATAAAATAAGATAATAATTAATAATAATAATAATAATAAAATAATAATAATAATAACAAATAATAACAATAACAATATCAAAACAATAACAAAACAATAACAAAAACAATAAATAAAACATAACAATAACAAATAACAATAACAAAAACAATAAAATAACAATAACAATAACAAAACAATAATAACAATAATAAAATAATAATAATAATACATAATAATAATATTAATAATAATAATAACAATACATAAAATAATAATATTGTAATACATAATAATTTAAAAATAACATAATAATGGTTTAATAATTCAGATAGTAAGAACACCCCACAGTTATGATAAAAGAATAATAATAATAATAATAATAATAATAAGATAATAATAATAATCATAAAATAATAAAAAATTATTAATTAATAATAATAATAATAATAATAATAATAATAATTAATATTATTAAAATAAAAAATATAATAATAATTATTAATAAGAAAAAAAAGAAAAGGAAGAGAAGAATAAAAGAAGAAGAAGAAGAAGAAGAAGAAGAAGAAGAAGAAGAGGAAGAAGAAGAAGAAGAAGAAGAAGAAGAAGAAGAAGAAGAAGAAGAAGAAGAAGATAATAATAATAATAATAATAATAATAATAATAATAATAATAATAATAATAATAATAATAATAATAATAATAATAATAATAATAATAATAATAATAATAATAATTTTGATTTTATTATAAATTGTTAATTTACATTATACTAATAATAATAATAATAATAAATAATAATTATATTGGTATTCATAACATCAAACCGCTATCAGCATTGACTTTGTAAATTCTAAGAGAAACTCTGAGAGAACAATTAAATATTAATAATAGCTATAGGAATCATCAAAATCCGTCGTAGAATAGGACTTAACGAGGTAGGGAATGCCCTCGTTAGTATTTAGATAATAACGAAGGAGTAATAATTTTACGAACACCAATGGTTGAGTGATGCCTGAACTATTTTGCGGAGATTATTCCACAAACTATGCCCTTATATGAGATGCCCTCCGAGATTTTGTTAGGGTGAATTCGCTGTCTAAGTTAGTGATTTGGGTTACGGAATTTGTTGGGGAAAGTTGTTCTGGATAATTAGGTTTGCCAAAAGATCATATTCAGTCCGATTTGTTAATTGAAAGATTTGACTGCTACTGTAAGGTGTATAATATCATGAAGTTTTAACATAGACAAATTTGAATAGTGGGTTGTGTGTTCACGGTAGCTACGGGGCCCTGATATAACACGAATTATCTTTTTTTCGCATAACGATTAGGGGTTGTGACAAGTATATACTCACTGGCGCAAACCCATACTGAAGACAGTAGAGTGGTGAGGATAAAACAAGACGTATAGTAAAGGTTGTTTTAAATGTATTTTGGAACAAAATTCCCTTATCTTTAGGATGCATAGTTACATAGGATAATTGCTAATAAGACTATAGTGTTTTTAAAGAAGCTTTCATCAAGGATAAACACCAAATAACTTGGCAGACGATAGCCGATTTATAATTATATCTTTTGCTCTTACATTTAGTTGAACAGGTTTTTTGATTTGTTATTACTAAGCATAGTGTTTTTGATAGATTTAGGGAGAGTCTGTTTGCCTCTAACCATGTTAAAATGTTTTTTAATTCATTATTTACTTTGTCGTTAAGTGTGTTTATGTTACGTTCAATTTGCTAAGAGTAGGTGTGTGGAATCTACATCGATGCTTTCGAAAATTAATAGTAAAGACCACATGTTGTTTTCATTTAGTGCTGTATACAGTTTTCATTAAGAATATCAAGAGGCATCCTCTGTTTGCGTTTTTGGTGAAACAAACTGGATTTTGTGAGAGAAGCCCATTTTCATGCAAGTAATTAGTAAGTTGAGCATGGACTAGTTTTTCAAAGATTTTACCAGAGCTCTTGGGAACAGGGGTAACTTTTGGGATTTTTAATTCAGTGCAAAGATGTAACTCAATAGAATTGCCTATTATAGAGCGGCTTAACATACGGTGAGATTCTTTTACAGTGTTGTATATTCCAGTTCGGACACTCTGAAGTCAGATTCCTTTATTCATGAGACCATTTATTACACACTCAACGTCAGATGTGGAATTCTTTCGAATGCAAATTCGCCCTTCGTTGCGTCTCTAAATAATCGGGCAAGACCCTCTGCTGTTTTCTGGAACCTCGGCTGCTAAGGCTGCCCCTACGGTAGCAAGGTAGGAGTTCAATTCAATGACTATGCGTTGCTTGTTTGTAACTATTTCATTACCTATTTTTAATTCTTCAATTTTTGTTTTTGTTTATTGTGACGGTTTAAAATGTCATTAATAATGCCCCATTGCAAACGTGGGTTGGATTGAGTCTGGTTGAACTTATCAGCAAAGAAACTAGCTTCGGATTTCCTTATTAGTTTTTTAAGTGCTGAGAAGTATTCTGTGTAAACGTGCATTGGTATAGTCCCCATCTTAGCACTTTTATGTAGATTGTGTTTTTGTCTAATTGAGGTTAGTAATGCTTTTTTCGACCACTTATTCATTGACCTCTTTTCTGAGATTGCTTTGGGTTTTATGGGAAAGTTTTTGTCATACGTGTCGTATAGAATGGAACTAAAATTTTTGTATTTTTCATCTAATGAAAGATTATCGTTGTGGACAAAGGAGAAGTCTGTATTTTTTATTTGGCGAAGAAATGTTTGCTTACGGTCTTCTGATATTAGTCTATATTACTTTCTGTTGCACTAGGGAAACAGCCGAAGATTCAAATGTAAGGATGCAAGGGTAGTGGTCCGAGAGGGGTCAGTGTGTAGTCTAAAGGATTTTGGTGTTGCCACATTTATTGACCACATAAGTCAATGATAATGGAGTTATTGTGTTCATTTGGCCGTGTAATTTTTGTAATATAGTTTAGTTAACCGTTTGATGTCATTGTGTCAATTAGCAACTTTTTTCCACAAGAATTGGTATTATTGCTAGATACATCGATATTAAAGTCACCAGCTATTACAGTGATCCCACTTATCAGTGTAGAGATGCATAAATCATCGAGCTTTTGTATAAAGTTCATCCTACTCCCTTGTGGTGGTCTGTATACTCCTAATAAGTTTATTGCTTTAGATCCCTCTCTAAATGTTACGCCAAGAGCCTCGATGTCAGAGTTAATGACTGAGAAAGTTTCTTTTGCTTTTAAGCTCCTTTTAATAAGTACTGAGACACCTCCTTTTCTTTCTTTACGGCAAACGTTGAACATATCATAACCTGGGAGGGCATACAGGTCTTTGTTATTAATTTTTAGAAAGGTCTCGGTGAGGACAATACAAGGAAACTTAGCACTAGTGGATGAAAGCAGGTTAGATAGGTCATCATGGTGTTTTGGAAGGCTCCTTATGTTGATACTTATAAATTTCAGGCATTCACGGCCTTTATACAAATCATCTAGCTCATTTGGTAAGAGAAGAGGATTTACTTCATTGTTCAGGTTGTTACGAAAATTGTTCATTTCGTCCATTGAAATTGAGGTAGGAGGAGTCAAAAGAGTCAAAGCTATCAGGAGGGTGAACTATTGAGGCAAAGGAGGATAAGTAATTGGGTAGAAAACCTAGTGCTTATAGAGCTAGAAAAGTAAGAGCTAAATGAGATAACCCTCAAGTGTAGTGTTGTCCTTCTGTAGTGATTATAGTAGTAATAATTTATGAAAATGGAAGAGTATATACAAAATAGGTACTATATAGAAAAGTAGAAAAAGAAATGTAAATATAAACAATTAAGTGAAAACAGTATTCAGAATCTAAGTAAAAAAAAAAATTATCAGACTATATCAGTAGAATATGTGCGACTGTACTTCAAAGTGCCAAGTGTGTTTTACTGAGAGTACTTTTATGGAGCCCCAGGGAAGTAGATATATTTTTAAAAGTGCTGAAAGGCAAGACATTTACGAAGAGAGTTTTATGAATGTGGAGAGGGATATGTGAAGAGAGAGGAGAGGAGAGGAGAAGAAGAAGAGAAGAGAGGAGAAAGGAGAGGAGAGAGAGAGAAGGAGAGGAGAGAGAGTAGAGAGAAGGAGAGAGAGGAGAGGAGAGGAAGGAGAGGAGAGGAGAGGAGAGGAGAGGAGAGGAGCTTCACTGGAAGGAGACATAATGAATATCGTTGATATTGTTATTATTAATATTAATATTATTATTATTATTATATTATTATATATTAGTTATTATTATTAATATTATTATTAGTGTTATTATTATTATTATTATTATTATTATTATTATTATTATTATTATTTTTATTATTATTATTATTATTATTATTATTATTATTATTATTATTTTATTATATTATTATTATTATTTGTTAGTATATTAGTATTATTAATATTGGTATATTAATATTATTATTGATTATATTATTATTATTAATTATTATTATTATTATTATTATTATATTTATTATGTCTACGATTTTAGTGTAAATAATAATTTGCAAGATATATTTTAAAATGAATGAAATATATAATTAATAAGGTCTATCTGTATATTGCTTTTCGTGGGCAAAAGAGCTTTATGCATTTTTCTTTTTAATTAATTGAAAGTATGGTGTGAAGGTAAATTGTCTACGAAGTTGCATTTTGGTATATTTTAGAAAGAGTTTTGTTTTGTTTTGTTTTTTATTTACTGTAATGAAACGTTGACAGATTGACCCGCCTTCGCTTGTAATTAGTAGTACGTATGGTACCTGCAGTTTTAGCACGAAAGGTATATACATATTTATGGTTGCTGAATGAAAGTCTATTCTATTGGTCAGGAATGTATCATAGTGCATCTGTCTTGGTATATAACGGCATGTTTTGAGTTTAAGAGCGACTTTGTCCTTGGATTTATTGGAGCTTAGATGTGTTGTTAAGGGTATACGTGGCAACATACCATTTATAGCGTCTGCTATTTACAGTTATGATATGTGTCGTCTGCAAGATTAGTAGTTTTACCTGTGTTTGCAAATCAATTACCTGTGTTAAATTTTCAGCGTTATTTATTGGTATTTTAAATCGTATTTATTAATTTTAAATGGTTTATTAGTGTTAAATATTTTGAGTATTTATTTTATTATAATACGTGATCATTTTGAGGTATTACATATGCGCAGTGCTTGTTATTTAAGGTAATTAGAGGTGTCCTTTGCATTCCTACATTATACGATGATGTGAGTGTTCATTTTCTTTTTGAGTAGAATTTATTTTTTCGTATTTTGTTTCATATTTTCTAAAGAGTAATATTCCTAATTTCTTTAATAATATTTTCTTGAAAGTATTAAATGTTATTTATTATATTTTTAATATTTATTATCTTCAATAATAAATATTTCTTGGGTATTTATTATATAGCATTTATATGTTTACTGTTGGTTGTTTATACAGTAGTGTATTTTTTCTTAAAATTTTTGATATTCATTTAATAGTAATATTGTTAGGCATTTTTTTTTATCTTTGTTGGCATTGTTCATTATATGCTCGGATCTTCTAAAATAGTAATAGTTTCTAAGACCAGGGGAATATAATACTCAATGCGTTTAGCATATTGCATCATTAAAATTAAATTATTGAAATATTTTTATAAAGTGTAATTTATTTTTTTTTTACTTTTCTTTTGTCTTTTATTTTACCCCTTGGTATTGCCAATTTAGAAATATCTCACATATTATTGGGATATAATATAGGTCGTATATTATAAATCAGTATTGTTTGTATAATATTTTTTGAAAGATTTATTTTATTTTTTATATTTGTTAAATAAATAATTATATATATGATAATAATAATATATTATGTATTTATAATATTTATATACATATATATATATATATATTTAAAGTATATATCGGATATATAATATATATAATATATATATATATATATATGAGGTGTGTGTGTGTGTTCTCAGGTACAGTGGTCATGGCTCCCAGGAAAAATTCCCTAGTTACACCTATGAGTATAATAAAAAATAATAGTGACACCTTCATTTTGACATTATTATACATAAAATTTTAGGAAATATTTTATTGGAAACAAAATTTTATAAATAATAACTAATTTTACTTTCTTCCTAACATTTAAAATAATTCTTTTTTGAACTATAAACTGCCTGAAAATATGTAATATAAGTTTATAAAAAGAAAAAAAAAATTTCTTAAAAATAGAACTGCCTCAATAAAATTCTCCTTTAACGATGTCAGTAGTAGAGCAAGGGTATCCCGGGGTCTAGGGAAAATATTAATTAGCGTGGGAATTAAGGGTCTCCGCCCCCTCGCGCCCCCTCCCTCCCCTTCCGCCCCCTTCGCTCGACGAAAAAAAGCGAAGCTTTTTTTCGAAACAATAAAAAAAATGAATAAAATTAATAAAATAAATTAATAAAATAATTAAATTAATTAATAAATTAATAAATAAATTAATAAATATAAATAAATATATTAATAAATAAATAAATAAATAAATAAAAAAAGAAAAAAGAAAAAAGAAAAAAAGAAATATATATATATATATAATATATATATATATATATATATATATATATATATTATATATATATATATATATATATATAATATATATAAATACACATATCTGATATTGTATATATGATATATATATATATATATATATATATATATTAACCGCTATATGGCCCGCAAGGCCCGCCCCGCACCGCCCACTGCGCAAACACCCCGCATACATAGATTTCGCCTTTAATATAATAATAAATTTTTATTAAAATTATTTATAAATTATTTAAAAAATTTATATAAATATATAATATAATAATATATATACAAGATATATATTATATCGATATATATATATGAATATAGGGGAGAGAGAGAGAGAGAGAGAGAGAGAGAGAGAGAGAGAAAAGAGGGGGAAAAAATGTAACGTTTTTCCGCGGAATCGCCCCCCCCCTCCCCCCCCCCTGTCAGAAACGGCGGCTGCTGCATCAGAAGGTTTTCGGTCTTTTCCACTAAAGAGATCTTGTCTTATACTAAAAAATTCGTTGGCAGTTTTTCTAAAAAGTCGTTAGGCAGCTGGGAATTGAAGGGTAAACAAGCTTCGCAATTTCTCATACCCTAGTGTATAAACACACACACACACACACACACACACACACACACACACACACACACACACACACACACACCACAAAGATAATTCGTTTTCTATTTTCAAAATCTATATAGTATATATATATATATATGATATATATATATATAATAATATGGATGCGGGCTATATATATATATATATATATATATATATATATATATATATATAAGGTTTTAGACAAGGGGGTCAGGGGGTTCGACCCCCAAAATTATTTAAGCGATCAAAATTTTTGAATATATATTATATATATTTATATATATATAAAGAGTATATCTATATATTATATATATATATATATATATATATATATATATTAGATAGATTGATAGATAGAAAAATAGATAGATAGATAAATAGATAGATAATAGGTAGATAGATAGATAGATAGATAGATAGAAGATAGATAGATGAAAAAATGCTGCTACTCCATCTTATATTTTGGAAAAAGATAATTAAATGTTTAAGCTAATACGTAAAAATTTAAAATCCTACGCGTTATTAGAATGTGTTTGCTATTATCTTTCATATATATATATATATATATATAGAATATAATATTATATATATATATATATATATATTATATATATAATATAAATAAAAATATATAAAATCTATATCTATATATATATATATATATATACTATATTATATAGAGAGAGAGAGAGTAGAGAAGACAGAGAGACAGAGAGACAGAGTAGAGAGAGAGAGAGAGAAACAGAAAAGAGAGAGAGACAGAGAGACAGAGAGACAGAGAAGAGAAAGAGAGACAGAGCAGGCAGAGGTGGAGAGGAGAGAGAGATGAGTGAGAGAGAAGAGAGAGAGAGAGAGAGAGAGATTAGAGAGAGAGAGAGAGACGGGAGAGAGAGAGAGAGGAGAGAGAGAGATGAGAGAAGAGAGAGTTACAAAAAGTGAATCACCCGACCCACGAAATTTAAGAGCTTTGTAAAATGTTCCATAATTATATATATATATATATAATTATATATATATAGTATATATATATATATTTAGAGAAGAAGAGAAAAGGGGGGGGATTGAAAAAAAAAAAAAAAAAAAAAAAAAAAAAAAAAAAAAAAAAGAAGGACAATGAAATTCTATTGTACACATGTCTCGTCTTTTACAAAAAATGTTGACATCAAACATGTAGATGGGAAAACCAAAGAAAAGAAGTATCAAACACCATAAATGATCTATTGCACATGACAGCTCTTTGACACACACACACACACCACACACACACACACACACACACACACACACACACACACAACACACACCACACCACACACACAATAACATACCTACAAACAACTCGCACACATCTAATACATATATATATTATAGCAAAGATAGATAGATTAATCATAGAATGATAGAATGATAATAGATAGATAGATAGAGGAAATTTTTAAAAAGTCTTTTAGGTAAATCTGAGTGTTTCTTTATATTTCCTAGAGACTAAAATAATAGCAAATAAAAAAATAATATAACTTTTGAAAATACCTAATTTTTTTTTTTTTTAAAATAAACTAAATTTAAAAAGCACGTCGTAACGTCGGATATTGAAATTTTTATAAAAATAAAAAAAATAGCTAAGAAAATATACTTGTTTTCAACTTATATATATATATAATAGTATATATATATAAATATATTAATAATATACTATATATATATATATATAATATATATATATATATATATATATAAATATATATATATATATATATATATATATATATATATAGTTTATAAGGTCGTAGAACTCTAATATGAGGTTGGTAAGTTCGTAAACGGTGCCAGGGACCCCCTCCCCCCAAACGGAGGGGGGGGGGTCCCGACGAAAAAAAAAAAAAAAAAAAAATGCATGGAATGACAAAACAGAGGAAAAGAAAGGAAGATGAGAGAAAAAAGGCTGGAAGGATGGAGGAAGGAGGAGTCAGAGAAGGAAAGAGTTGGAGAAGGAGTCTGAGTCAGAGGAGTCGCGGAGTCTGGTACTCGCACCGGTGCTGGAGCCGGTTGGGGCCAAGTTAATAAATATTCTTTTAGTCCCATATTTATATCCAAATTTATTAATGTTATCTGAACCTGTAAGATCTCGAATATTAGGATTTGTAAGTCTCGTTAAAGGGGAGTGTCTGGATCCACCCAATCGGAGGGACATCGTCCCACGGATCCCCGATGAAAAAATGCCATGGAATGCGCAAAAACAGAGGAAGAAGAAACGAAGATGGAGGGACATCACGGAGGAAGGATGGAGGAGAGAGAGTCAGAGAGAAGGAAAGAGTTGAAGAAGGAGTCTGAGTCAGAGGAGTCAGAGAGTTGGCATCAGCACCGGCTGCTGGAGCCCGGTGCTTTGTGGCTAAGTTAAATAGAATATTCGTAATAGTCCCATTTTACATCAAAAATATATGTTAAGTGTAGATAGATAGATCTTGAAAATTTGACTATGCAATCTCGTAAAGGGTGTCAGGGACCCCCAACGGTGGGGGGTCAGTGCACTGAAAAAAAAAAAAACATGCATGGAATGCAAAAACAGAGGAAGAAAGGAAAAAGAAGAGCAAGTTGGATGAAAAAGGAAGGAATGAAGGAAAGAGTGCATGAGAAGAGACAGAGTTCGGGCTACCGTCTACCCTACCGTGCCCGAGTTTACTGAAACATTCGTTTAATAAGCTACGAACTATCCTTACTGTTCCACATAATGCTTCTGTTTCTAACTGGATATAACCATTGTCGGTCGCAATTGGCACTGTCATCATGGCCAAAGATTAACCCGTTTTACATAAATGTTGACGACTGACATTCATATTTTCAAATCGTTTTCTTTTTTAAAACGTTAACTTAACATTCAATTTTTTTTGTTGCTTTTTATTCAATTTGATTTTTCTGACTTAATTTTTATAAGTTTCATTTTATCAGTTATACTTTGTGTGAATTTTAATTTACTTTTTTTTTTTTATTTAAATTTTTTTCTAACTTTTTTTTTTTATAAGTTTCTTTATTTTTACATTATACTTTTTTTTTATTAATTGGTTTTTTTTTTATTTAATTTTTTTTTTTTTGTTGTTTTTTTATTCAATTTATCATTTTTAACTTTTTTCTTCTATAAGTTTTATTTTTACATTATACTTTGTGTTAATTTCCCTTGTTTTTTTTAATTCCAATTTAATTTTATACACTTTGTTTTTTTTTTTATAAGTTTTTTATGTTTATTATTTATTTTTAATGTTTTAAATTATTTTTATCTATTAGATTATTTAAATTTTTTTTATTTAAATCCTTATTTTTTCCAAACTTTATTTTTCAAATTTTCATTATATTGTTGTTTCTTTTCTTTAAACATTGTTTTTTTTTGCTTAAAACGATTTTATTCTTTCTTATGTTTATACACTTAAAAAGATTTGCATTTATTACACACCTAAAACGTAAATTCAGTAAATCAAGTTAATCAACCCACCCAACCCCACCCTCTCTACCCTTCCATTGATCTACTTTGATCTATTGAACTATGATTCTTATTGATCGATTGAGTGCAGAGTCAT
This sequence comes from Trachelipus rathkii, assembly GCA_015478945.1. Lineage (NCBI taxonomy): Eukaryota > Metazoa > Arthropoda > Malacostraca > Isopoda > Trachelipodidae > Trachelipus > Trachelipus rathkii. The sequence continues at coordinate 13,354 of JABUQX010119743.1, read as the reverse complement.
TATCAATGAAGTCGATCCGAACTTAAGACATTTAACAATAAATAACATTTCTTTGCCTGTACGTCTGCTTTGTTGTGAAATGTACAGTTTGTTCTTGCATCTGTTGCAGTTCTTGATCGTTGTTTTGTTGATGTTGTTATTGTAACCTTAACCCATGTTGGTTATGCTGGCTGTTGTCGTTTTGTAAGATATATCAAAATTTCAAGTTAAATTTAACCTATTATTACAACAACCTTTTATCAAACATTTATCTCTAAAATCATTAAATGTTAATGTATACAAGTAACATTGCTAATATATGAAAACTTAAAACAAAAATATATTTCATCCTAGCCTAACTGACATACAAGCACTTCCATTAACAAGGGTAACTAAAAATTAGAAGTTTCAACTTACAGCAGAAGTCAAATATAGCAATCTCAATCTTTACTATACACAACCGCAAAAAATATTTATATTATTAATATTCATGATTATTATTTATTAATTACTTATACTTATTAATTATTTACTTAACTTGATTATTATCTATTAGATTATATTATTATTATATTATTATTTTTATTATTATAGCATATCTGCAATATAGATGTGACAACACCTATATAGCGTGCGATCACTTTCCATGCAGCAGTCCGCAACTAGAAACAGTTGGTCTGGTAGAACGTCGCCTCATCTATACCAGACAACCATACTACATATCTATCCGCAAATTATAGTATACCGTGCAACGCTCCAAGGGAGAATAGACCAATCAAGAGAAAACTCCATGTAATTGTGCGATCCATGGCTCATTCGACTATCTATCTCTATATGAGAATGTTTCAAGAGAGAACGTGAAGGAAATCCTCCATTAATCTTAATAATCTTCTTGACACATGTAAGGTACAGATTTATTACTTTGTTCCCCTAATGTCCTTACTTAACACCTGTTTTTTTATCTTAAGCAGTAGTTTTATATTATGATTATTATTATTATTATTATTGATTATTATTATTATTATTATATTATTATTATTCATTATTATTATTATTATTATTATTATTATTATATTATTTATTATTATATTATTATTATTTATTATTATTATTATCATTAGTAGTATTAACCATATATGTATATGAACATAACAAATCTAACATTCCACACACGCACCACCACACACACACACACACACACAGCACACCACACACCACACACACATCCACACACACACACACCACACACACACACACATTTCACAATAATTTATAGACACTACTTAAATCATATACCTGGCCAAACATGCGGTACTAACTTACTGATCACTGACTGCTACTTAACAACAGCGTACAAAACGTAACCTTTCACTACTTTTTCAGAGCATATCTCTAATCATATCCAATGTTAATCTTCACGATTAACACTATAGAATTATCGTAGCATTTCGAGCTATATTTCGGTAAACATAAGCACAAAAACGATGTTCTTTATATACTAACCAACGAATATTATGCTAACATAACAATGTTTTCACATTAATAAAGCTAACCCATCATCATCCATATTAACTAAGGAAATAATGTACAACGACAAACCTAACACAGGCTTACGCACTATGTAATCTTAACATTACAAAAAGTTCTAAACATAACACCAGTAAAAGTAACTAACTTACATACAAAACGAACCTTTTCATACTTTTTTCAAGTCATAATCTCTAACAATATAAACGTGTAATTTTACATCGACACAGTAAAATTTAACAAAAATATACCATAACCTTGCTAATTATCATACCGACCAACGAATAATCGCAAACATAACAAAAAGTTTTATCCAACAAACATAACTTAAAAAGAAATTTGAATAATAATATCATAGTAAATTGTATTAGTTTACGCTGATTTTAAAGCAGTAAATCAGTAAATCATTACCATCCGCCCTTCCCCCACCCCTCCCACCACGACCTTTTTGATCTATTGACTATTGATTCATGTCATTTTCGAGTACCATTCGGATAAACATACACACAAAATATAAGTTTCTTAAGTATACTAAGCCATCGGAATATACTGCTAAACGTTAACATTATTTTCCACATTTAATAAAGCTAACATCAGGCAATTACCAGGCAGCTAAGAATATAATGCACTACGACAAACCTAACACCCAGATCTAAACCAATTGAACTACGTAACATTAACAAAGTTCCATACTTAACAACACTAAACTACCTAGCACAGCGTACAAACGTAACTCTAATTCACACTTTTCAAAACATATCTCTAACATCATTATTGTTAACTTTTACAGTAATTCCATTATTTGCAAGGACTTTTTCGAGTATCATTTTCGGAATGAACCATAGCACAAAATGAGTTCTTTATATACTACCCATCGAATATATGCTAACATAACAAATGTTTATCACATTGAATAAAGCCAACTATAGCTATCATAAGAACTAAAGAAAATAATGTACAAAACGACAAACTTAAACACAACTTACGCACTAATAACAATTAACATTAACAAAGTTCCACACTTAAACACCAGTAAAGGTAAACTAGCAATGCATATCAAAACGATCCATTCATACTTCTTTCCAAGCATATCTGTAACATATTAACGTTAATTCTACATTGACACAGTGATATTTAACAAAAATTACATAACCATGTCATAATTATCATAACAGATCAACGAATAACTGTGAAACATAACAAAGTTTTTAACTCATATAAAACCATAACATAAAAATAAGTTCTTCGAATAAATCACTATCTATACAACTAACCGTACATCATACGTATGAGAACTTATCTATGAGAAGTGCGAACAGTAAAAATCAACACCATCAATCCCCTCACACAGCCCCTTCCCACCAGGACGCTTTTAATCTGCTATTGATCTGCAGGTATTCAATGTACATCATTTTCGGCCGATATAGTGATCATTTACGGACTAAACATAACACAGAGAATAATTTTGTTGAGGCCCAATATTTACCTACAGACTGATCGACACTATATGGCTAACGTAACAAAGATTAACATTGAAAATTTAAATGTAACATATAACATAACCTTGAACTAAGAATTAAGTACACACGACAAACCTTAAACACACCATACGTTACGAATTAAACTACTAACATTTAAAACAAATTCCCATACTTAACTAACACTAAAAAGTACCTAGCACAGCGTACAAAACTTAACCCAGTTCACACCTTTCTTAAGCATACCAACTCTACCACATCATTTCTAATTTTTACATTATAAGCTGGTTTGATTTACGTCTCATTACGAAGTATAAATCTCTTGCGTGGTGAGTGCGGAATTAACCAACCTGAGAGATCGTAGAGCGTAGTATTAAATTACTTAACCAACGAATATATGCTTAACCACGTAACATGTTTTCACATTAATAATAGCCTATTCTATTAGCGATGCACATTGAACTTCAAGGAGATATTAATGTAACAAACGCATCACAAACCGATAAATCACAGCTTACGCACTAGTATAAATCTACCGTTAACATTAACAAAGTCCACACTTACACCCAGTTAAGTATGCCCGACTAGGCATTGCCATACAAAAACGATAATCCTATTCCTACTTTTTCCATAGCTCTATCTCTAACATATCATATACATTCAAAAATAATAATATATATTATGATTTGATCATATTCAAACAAAAATCAGCATGCACTGTGACTCACACGAAACTATAGATCTGGAGTACAGACCAATGAGTATCTAAGTTTATAAAATGATGAATTTAGAAGCAATCTCATATTGTGCATTATATTGAGTTATACATGTGAAGAAATGCAACTAGGGAAATGCAAAACACATCGCGTATAGAATTATAACTCAGTATATAGTCATTCCGTTATCCTAGAGCCTATGGTACCAATAGAGATAACTATATGTTGCCATTGTGTCGGACATCTCTTGCAAATGCTTAGTGCACTGGGTTAAACTTCTATCCTGCCGCGTAGAAGAACTTCACTGTTAACAATAATGAAGCCACCAAAATTATTCTAAACCGCAATATGTGTTAATTGCCGCTCTGCTGCGTATAGCTCGTTGCGTTCAGGTTCTCTTCCTCTCGCATCTTCTCTCAATGTCAATCATCTCTACCTCTTCTATCCACTTACGTTTCTCTAGTCGATCGCTCATCTTTGTTAGCCTTTAATTATAATTGCTCGATAAAACATTGTTGTATGTTAAGCATATATATCGTTGGTTAGTATATTAAAAGTAACTTCCTCCTCTTTGTGTCTATGCTGCCATTTATCGCTATAAATAGAATATATAGATTAATTCGATAATAGACCGTAATAATCAACTCAGTGTAATTGTAAAATTAAATCAATTGTTTTTTATGTTACAGTGCTTGAAAAAGTGTGAATGTGTCAGCTTATAAGTTTTGTACGCTGTGGCTAGTACTTTAGTGTTTGTTAAGATATGAATAATTAATGTTAGTAGTTTATTTCGTAAACGAATATATGTTAAGTAGTATACTATATGTGTTAGGTTATGTCGTTGCTTCACATTATATATTCTTAGTTCAGGTTATGTTATGTATAGCTTTATTAATGTAAAATATATAAAAAAGTAAACATTTTAGTTTATATAATTTATTTTTACTACGTTAGCATATATTCGAAACAATAGATTAATACAAAAAAACTATATTTTTGTTATGTTTATGTACATGAAAATGATACTCGAAATATGACATGGAACAAGCGAATCAATAGATTTTAAAAGATCCTGGTGGGAGGTCACTGTGGAGGTAAGGATATGAAGGTAATTTGATTACTGATTTACTGATTTACTTGCTTTAAAATCTTTACATGCGACTAACATTTTACTATGAAATTTTTTCGAAGAACTTATTTTATGATTATGTTTGGATAAAACTTTGTTATGTTACAGTTATCGTGTTGATCCTATGTATGATAACTTAGACATTAAGTTATGATAAATGTTGTGTAATATAAAGATCACTGTGTCAGTAAAATTAACAGTTAAAATGTTACAATTATATAATCTTGGAAAAAGTAATGCAATTTAGGATAACGTTTTGCTATGCATTGCTAGTGTACTTACATGGTAGTACTAATGTAAGGTGGGAACTATTGTTATGTTAAACTGTTATTAAGTGGGTCGTAAAAGTTGTTTATATAATACATATATGTTAAGTTATGTCGTTGTACATTATTTTCTTAGTTTCTATATGATAAATCTGTTGACTTTATTAATGTGAAAACATTTTAATGTTAGCATATATTTTTTAATGTTATATTATATAAAGAAACTCATTTTTGTGCTATGTTTAAATCATCCGAATATACTCGAAATGCAGCGTAAATCAATGGGGCGTGTTAAAGTAAAATTAACAATAATTATAATGTTTTTAATAACTATGTTTGAAAAAGTGTGATAGGTATTACGTTTTGTACACTGTGCTAGGTACTAGTGTTGTTAAGATGGAACTTGTTAATGTTAGTAGTTTATCCCTTGCTGTCATAATGTGTGTGTATGGTATTTGTTCATTTGCTATATATATTCTTAGTCCTTAAGGAATTCTATATTTAGCTTTAATTTAATTGGTGAAAATAATGTAACGTTAATGCAATATATTCCGATCGTTAGCTATATAAAGAAACTATTTTTTATTTGAATGTTTAGTCGAAATGATACTCGAATTATGACATAATGAATCAATAGATCATAGATCAAAGGTCGTTAGTGTGGAGAGGGGGGGATAGGCGAGATGGTATGATTTAGCTGATTTACTGCTTTTAAAATCAGTAAACTAATATAATTTTTATTATGATATTTTACTCAAAGATAACTTATTTTTATGTTAATGTTTGATGAAAATCTTTAGTATGTTTAGCTGATAACGTAATTAACCGTGTGAAATTTAGACGAAGGTATATGATTAAATTTGATGTATAAATATTACTGTGTCGATGTAAAATATATAAACGTTTATTGTTAATATTGCTTGAAAAAAGTATGAAAAGGTTTACGTTTTGATAGCTAAAAGTTAGTACTTTACTGTGTTAAGTGTTAGGAACTTTGTTATGTTAACAGTTTATAGTGCGTAAGCTGTGTAGGTTTTGTCTGTTACACTTATTTCCTTAGTTCATTATGATTGCTATGTTAGCATTTATAATGTATGAAAACATTTTATTGTAGTCATAATTATTTCGTTAGCGTAGTAATAAAAGAACTGCGTTATTTGTCAATTAGTTTATCCGAAATGGATACTCGAACATGCTACGTAATATCTAGAGTTGTTAATGTAAAATTCAACACTTGACATATTCGATTAAGAAGATACTAGCTTGAACAGTTACAATATGAACTGTTAACGACTTTATACGCCAATGTTGGAGTATAGTATCATTTACTAGGATGAAATCAGTAAAAGTTAGTAACGAATGTTTACAAGGCAAATGTTATTAAAGTAACAGTTGTCTTATAATTATTGTGAATATGAATGTGTATGTGATGTGGTGTAAATGTGAATAACAGTTGTGTAGACTAAATTGATGTGGTGTGTGTTGGAATGTGATGATGTGTAGTTGTGTTGTGTGTGTGATAGTGCGAGTGGATGATGTTAGAAATTTGTTATAGTATCATTAACATATAATAGTTGATATATTAAAATAATGATAATAAAAATAATAATAATTAAATAAATATAATAATATAATAATAATTAATAAATAATAATTAATAATATAATATAATAATGAATAATAATATAATAATTAATAATAATAATGAAATAATTAATAATTAATTAATAATATAATAAATAATAATAAATACTAACTGTTTAATTGTAATTCATCTTATCGATATTTCAAAAGTGGAACAATAAAAGGTAATAAAATCTCGTGAATAACCCTTCACATGTGTCAAAATTATGAATTATATAAGATATTATGAGTCATTCCTCGAAATATTTCATTGGCTGTACCGTAGATGGGCATAGGCAAAATGACAGTTCTCTGATTGAGCTATCCCTTCGAGCTATACTAAAATTTGCGTAATTTAGGTTCTGGATATAGAAGGAGCAATTTACCAAAACCTAAATGTTTCTAAGTATCGCGTCAGACCTGAGCATGGAAATAGAATCGCCGCTATATAAGTGATTGAGAATCTTATGATGGAATAATATAATAAAAAATATAATAATAATAAATTATTAATAAAATAATAATACTAAAATAAAATAATATATAAATAATAATATAAAATAATATATAATAATTCAAATAATAAAATAATATTTTGTGCGGATTTGTATATAGTAAGATTGAGATTTGCTATAGCTGACTTACTGCCGTAAAGTTGAACTATCTAATTTTAGTTTAACTATACATTGTTATAATGAATGTCTGTATGTCTAGTTCAGGACATAGGATGGCAGAATATTAAATTTTTGTTTAGTTTTCAATATTAACATGACATTCATTTGTAAAATTATAACATATAATATTTTAGATAAATAGATTGTATATGTTTGAAAAAGTGTTGTTAATTTTTTTATTTAACTAAAATTTTGAATATAAATACAAACAAACAACAGCAACAACAACACATACAAACAACATACAACAACAACAAACACATTTCAACCAACAACAGACATACAACCAAATCTGCAACAAATCAGACAACAAACGTTACAATTTTCAACAACAACAAACTACAGCAATCGGTCTCCAAATCAAAGTATGTTAATGTCTTAATACAAAAAGAAGATATATTATAATATGACTTGTGAACATAATATGACTTGAATCAGTAAGATCAATAGATCAATAGGATACAATAAGAATCATGAGAAGGGAAGTAGCCGAGGGTAGGGTATATATAGTGTAGTGGTATTGCTAATTAACTGAATTATTTTATTACTGATTTTACTGCGTTTTAAGGTATGGAAAAAAGGACAAAGAGAGATTAAGTTATAACGAAAAAAAGCATAAATTTGAGTTAAAACAAAATGTTAAAGAAAAAGAAAATAAATAATAAAGGTAAATTTGGATGAGAAAATTCTAATTAAATTAAATTTCAATAAAAAAAATTTAAAAAAATACTTAGTGATAAAAAAAAATTAACACATTTATAGTATAAATGTAAAATAAAAACTTATATAAAAAAAAAAAAAAGTTACATATAAGAAAATAAAATAGAATAAAAACAAACAAAGACAATTAAACACTAAAGTATAAATAGAGTAAAATAAGAAAACTTAATAAAAAAAAGTTAGAAAAATACATTTTAAAAAAAAAATTTACCAAATCAAAAAAAAACAAAATTAAAATTTAGATAATTAAATAAATGAACAAACAACTGATATAATAAAAATTATACAATAAAGAGTTTAAATAAGAACTAAAAATAGTTATTAAAAATTACCTTTAAATAAAACTATCGAAAATAATTGTATTAAAATTATAAAATAAAGTCTCACATCAAGGCTATATAAATGTAAAAATGAAAATTATAAAAATTAAAGTCAGAAAAATATAAATATTTGTATATGTAAAAAGCAAACAAAACAAATGAATAATATATTAAGTTAACGTTCCGATATGATAAAAGAAAATGAGATATTAAAATAAATAAATGTTCAGTCGTCAACATTTTTAGAAAAGGTGTGTATATCTTTGGCGAGTGAGGATGATCAGATGCAATTGATCGAACAGTGTACATGATTAGAATACAGAAGCACTATGTGAACAGTAAGGATATTGTATTATTAAACGGATGTTTTAATAAACTCGGCACCGCACCGCTCCAGTAGCACCGGTGCCAGGTACCAACTCTGTCTCCTTTTCAGACTTTCCTTCCGCGCTTTCCTACTTTCCTTCGGCGCTTTCGGACTTTCCTTCAGCGCTTTCTGACTTCTTCTTTTGCAAATTCCGATGCATTTTTTTTTTTTTAATCGGGAAAGAAAGCTGGGGTTACCTGACACCCTTTACGACTTTAAAACTCCGTCTTTTTCAAGATCTACAGGTTCATAACATATTATATTTGATGTAAATATGCGGACTAAAAAACGAATATTATATAATAAACCTTAAGCCACCGCACCGGACATCCAGCACCAGGTGCCGATGCCCAACCCGGACTCCTACGTTGACTCAGACTCCTTCTTCAACATCTTTTCCATTCTTCTGACTCTCGGTAGATCCTCACATCCTTCCTCCTTTTTCCTCCAAATCTTCCTTTCTTCTTCCTCTGTTTTGCATCCATGCATTTCTTCTTCAGTCGGTACCCCCTCCGTTGGGGGGTCCCAGGACACCTTTACGAATTACATCCTCAGTCGATATTAAGTTTAGGCAATAACATAATTTTGAATAATTAAATATGGACTAAAAAAGTAATATTTATGTACTTAGCACACGCAACCGGCTGCCGAGCACCTGTGCCGATATGCCAACTCCGAACTCCTCCTGACTCATGACTCCTTCTCGTTCAACTCTTTTCCTTCTCTGACTCCTCCTTCCGCGCAATCCTTTCCCTATATTCCTTGCCATTCTTTCCTTTGCGTTTCTTCCTCATGTTTTGCATTCCAATGCATTTTTTTTTTTTTTTTTTTTTTCAAGATCGGTAGGTCTTTCCCCCCACTCCGTTAGAATTTAGGAATTTTGAAGCTTGATAAGTCAAGGTAGGGGTTTCAAAGGATGCTGAGCAACGCTGTCATATTAGGAGTTCTACTAAGACACTTTAAATAAACCTATCTTTTATAATATAAATGATATATATAATATATATATATATGACTATAATTAATTAATTAGTTATAAATCTCCTTAGCCAACCATTTACTAATAAGTAAAAATATAAAATAACCTCTATCATATACCTCCTACGGATAATATATTATTTATACTGGTTATAGTGAGTCACATATATTGTATTAACAATTACATACTAGGATAGTAAGATATCATCAATTCTATAAGATATTTATTTAAGTATCGTAATTATACAATATATTTTATCTAATTTATAACATTATATATTAATATCTGCTGAGCGCTAAGACCTAAATGATTATGATTCATAAGTTTGACAAACAAGCCATATATGAATGTTGTTCTTAGGCTATAATTTTTAACGTTTTAATTTGTCATATAAAATCTTGCCAATTTCACTATTTATACTAAAGGGGCAATGTGACTTAAATTTTAGTGAATTGTTTTAAAGAAAACATACACAAAATAATATATATAATTTTATTCAGAACAGAATGAATTAATGTTACTATTTATTTATTATTAATATCTATGTGAATATTACCAATAATTATAAAAAACTATTATACATAATTACCTAATGAAATAAAAGACTTTACTTTAAAAAAATTACCATGATCTATAGAATCATTCTATCTATCATATCCATCTCACCTAGTCTATTATATCTGTAATCTATCTTGACTAAAAGATCGAAGAATATATAATATATAATTAATATAAATATTATAATGTGTGCGAGTTTGTTTGAATATACGTATTGATATTGTGAGTGTAAGATGTATGGTGTGTGGGAAGATATTAAAAGTGTGTAGTTAAGTGTTGTGTAGTGTTGTGTAGTGTTATTAAATAACAAAAACATATGATGTGATATGTGAATGGAAAGATGATGAAAATATAAAATGTAGTGAGTGAAAAATAACTCTTATCAACAAGAGCTGTCGATTGTGCAATTAGAATCATTTATATTGAGTTGTTTTGATAACTATCTGTTTCTATTTTTAATACACCATCCTAATGATTATTGATGTCATAAAACGTGTGTGTGTGATTAAATATTCAAATAGATACAAGGTGACTGTTGACATTTAGACAAAAGTTGTTAACCACTTGCCAAATCCCCCCACACCCCTATTCTACTTCTTTTCTTCTAAAATATGTTCTATTATATAATGAATAAAGATATATAAATAAGGACTATAGAGAAGAAAAAAATTAGAATGCGTATAAGAATATAAGCAATATAGAATATTTATTCTAGATATTTGTAGTAATGATATATATATATAATAAATATAGATAATATAGAAGTATAATATATACTGGTAAACCAATTTACCAAAGCTCTTAAATTTCGTGAGCGGTGAAAGTAAATTCAACGTTTTGATGTACTCTCCCTCACTATCATCTACTAACTCTCTCTAACTCTTAACTCATTCTACTCGTATACCTCTCTCTCTCAACCTCTGTCCATACTCTGTCTCTCTATTCTCTCTCTGTCTCCTCTGTTTACATCTGATTCTCTTCTCATCATCTCTGTCTCTTCTTCCTCATCTCTGCTCTAGACACCTCAATGTTCTCTCTGTCGTACTCAATGTCTCTCATCTAACTTCTCTAACACAGCATCAAGATAGTAATTAAAAATATAATAAGTAAAATAGATCATAAGTTTTTCATTAATAGTAAGCAAAAGTTTTAATAGGTAATATTAAATATAAAATATAGTAAATATAAAATAATATGAGAAAATATTTAATATACAAATATAAATTATAATAATGGAAAATTATAAAATATATAATTAAATAAATATGACTAATAAGATAATATATAATTATAAAATAAGATAGAGTATATAATACAATGAGAGTGAGAGTAAAAGAAGCATATAACCATTCGTGTGAGTGAAACGAGTCAAGGTAATTTAATAAAAAATTATTTATCTGTATTAGCTTAAACATTTTAATATTACTTTTTTACCAAAAAACGATTGGATATAGATTATTAGAATAATACATTTATTAAATTCATTACTAATTAATAAGCTAATATACATTATCTAATTATCAATATCTCTAATATGATTTCTATCAAAATCTAATGGCATTTATAAGCTTATTATCAGCTTATACTATCTATTCTATCATAATTCATATCGATTTATAATAATCTAAATTATATAATACAATATTAAGTACTAAATGATATATATTATATTAATATTAATTTATAATTAACGAATATATATAATATATATATATATAATGATATATTACTTAATATTAATATATAATATATTAAAAATATAATATTATTATTTTATATAAGTAATATAAATATATATATATAAGTTATTATAATATATAAATTATATATATATATATATATATAATATTAATTATATAGTTGATTTCTCTTTTTCCCTTATTCAAAAATCTCAAAACTCTATATATAGAATATTATATTTATATAGATATATAACCAATATATATAAATAATATAAATTAATGTATGTTATGTTATGTGTGTGTTAGAAAAATATATTATATATGTTATAGGTGTGTGGTGTGTGTGTGTTAGATGTTTATGTATGTAAATAATATATATGAATTAGTGAATATAGTAGATATAATAGTATATTAGATATATAAATATAAGTGTACCGTGCTGACTGTGTGTTTATACACTAGTAAGAGGGTATGAGAAAATTGCAAGATACGAACTGCTTTATACCCATTTAATCTAAAATTATCCCAACGCGTACCTAACGACTTTTAGATAAACAAGCTGCCTATAACCATGAATGATAGGACCTTAGTATAAAAGACGAGATGTCTTATAGGGATGGTAGTAGCATTACATAATCAACTTCTGCTATATAGGCAGCCACCGCTTCTGACGGTAATATATATATATATGAATAATAGATATGAATTACTAATAGAGTGGTAAAGGGGGGGTAGGGTAGGCAATTCCGCGAGAAAAAAAATCGTATACATTATTAATTTTCCCCTTCTTCCCTCTGCTCCCTCCTCTCTTCTCATCTCTCTCTCTCTCTCTACTCTCTCTCTCTCATCTCTAAAATTATCTATACTATCTAATAATAATAATTTTATATATATTAAATATTATAATTAATAACATAATATATATATTATAATATTATATAATATATATTAATAATTAATAATATATATATATAATATATATATTATAAAATATATATATAATATTATAATATTAACCTATTATAATATTATATAGTCATATTATATTAATAAATTAATATATTTATATTATATATTAATTATAAATAATATATTAATATTATATAATAATATATAATAAGGCTAGAATATTCTATGTAATGCGGGGTTTGCGCTAGTGCGGTGCGCGTTTAGCTAAGGCCTGCGGGGCCATTAATATACCGGAAAATTAATAAAAATTAATATACTAATATATAATTATATATATAAATATTATATATACATATATACTATATATATATAATATAAGTATATAATATTAATATATCCACTATTATCACGATAGTACACCTTCAAA
>JABUQX010119742.1:25000-32891 GCA_015478945.1 Trachelipus rathkii | reverse complement strand
TCGTTGATTGGGATGAGCAGGTTCATTCCTTTCTCGAACTAAATCTTTCTCCCTTCAATAATCCATGTTCGATCGTGCTTTTTTCTCTGGCCATTCAGGCTAGGAACAGCGCTTATCGGGAGTTGAAAAATTCTCGTTCTCCTATCACTCTTTGCTAATTTTCAATTTTTTTTTTCTTGCTAGAGAATACATCATCTTGCAGTGATACTCTCGATGAGCAAAGCCGAGCTTTCATCCAAACGAAATAAGAAGTGCGCTAACCTCCTTGGTTCTACTACTGAAAAATCTTTTCTGGTCTTTGCCAAAAACATCTCTAATACCTTTTTGTAAATCTGACTTTCCTCCCCTTATTCGATCTGATGGTTCTGTTTGCTAATTCTCCAACTGAAAAGGCCAACAATCTCTTCGCCTCCTATTTTCCTCTAACTCAACCCTGGACGATTTCTGGCATTCCTCTCTCCTCCTCCTTCCTCTCAGGTGTCCTATGCCTTTGCCTGATATTACATTTGATCTGGTGTGTATTGGGCTCCTGAAATCTATATGAACGTGTAGGAAGCGGCGTGGCTCCGGAGGCATTCCTCCCCGAGTTTTTAGGAAGTGTGCTTCCGTGCTGACCCCGCGCCCCTCGGTTCAACTTTATTCTCTATTGTTCAATACCAACACTTTTCCCTCAGGTTGTTGGAAGCACGCACATGTCCAACGTAATTCCGAAAAAAAGGTAGCCGCTCTTATCCTTCTAACTATCGCCCTATAGCTCTCCTTTGTATTCTATCTAAGATCTTGAAACCCTTCTCACAAACTTCTCATTTCTTAGATCATCTGGAATCTCCATTCACTTCTTCCGATCGCCAGTATGGGCTTTCGGCGCTGGGAGGTCTACTGCCAATATTACTTTCCTACTTACTGATTTTATGGTTTTCTGCCCTTTAGGAACTACGGGGGACACTTGCATGGTGGTGCTGAACATATCCAAAGCATTTGACCGAGTTTGGCACGCGTCACAGTGCTCTCCAAGCTCCCTTCCTTTGGTTTCCCATTCACTTTGCTTACTTATGCTAGTTTTCTTTCTCAAAATCGCTCAATGTCGCGCTGTTGTTGCGGGGCAGGCGACTTCTTCTTTTTTCTGTTAATTTGTGGTGTTTCCTCAGGGTTCTGTCTTATCTCCTACTTTATTCTTACTTTTCTTAATGATCCTTCTCACCTGCACATCTACTCTATCCACTCATTTGCCGATGACTCGACCTTCATTTCTTCAACTCATTTCCAATTCTGCTCCCTCTTTTACTTCTAAAATTGCCTCTCGTCTTAAATCTTTCCGATTCTATTCTCGCTGATCTGGGAAGGATTTCCGGGTGGGGTTCGTCTCAACCATGTGAAATTTAATTCTTTAAAAACTTCAACTTCTACAAATCTCCCTCTCCTAAAAAACACCTTCCAACTTTCCTATCTCTTTCGACGGTTATCTTGTCGTTCTCTCCTGTTGACAATATAAACATCCTTGGCCTTTAACATAAACAAAAAATGTCTTGGAAACCTCACATCACAATGGTGCTAGGTCGGCCTCAAAGAAACTGGGGTTCTGTTTAGACTGCGAGGACTTTTTTTCCTCTTCTCAGTTGCTTTCAGCTATACAAGGGCCTCATCCGCCCTTTGTATGGAGTACTGCTCTCCATATCTGGGGGGGCTCTGCGTTTCACCCGGCTTTTGGACAGGGTCGAGTCAAAGGTCAAAAGACCTATAAACTGTTCCGTAACTTCCACTTCACTTGCCCTCTACTTTGCGGCGCGATGTTTTGGTGCTTTATTCTTCTATAGGTTACCGCAGGCGGCAGGGTGCTGAGGGAACTTGTTCACTCGCGTACCTCCACCTTTATGACGGCCTCGTAGCACAAGGGATGCTGTGTCTGCCCACGAGTTTTTTGTGGATATTGGCAACTCAAGCTAGTTTGCTGCGGTGCTTCCTTTCCTGCCACCACCTTTCTTTTGTGGAATTCTCTTCCATCTTCTGTGTTTCCTGCTGAATTTAATTCCCCCGCACTTCAAAAGCCTGCGTCTGTGCTCATATGCGTGATTTGCGTTAGTTGTGTTACTTCTGAGGCCGTGCAACACCCCCCTCCTTGAATAGGGCTTCGCCCGTGAGTGGTGGTGACCAACTCTAAATATAAATATTTATATATATATATAATATATTATATAGTATATATATAATAATATATATATATACTATATATTATATAATATTATATATATAATATATATATATATATACGGTATATAGTTTATAGTATATATTATATATATATATATAATATTATATATATATATAAATTATATATATATAATATATATTATAATATATAATATATATATATTATATATATATTATATATATATATATATATATTATATATATATAATGTTTAAAAAAAAGAACATATAATGAGAAGGTAAAGAATTAACTTGCCTTCTCTGGGATTGAACTACTGCATGTTGCGAATGAGAGGAAAATATGCCCGGTGCTATACAAACGAGCCATTCCTCCAACCCAAAAAAGTTGGATTCAAGAACAGTTATAAAGCAAACGAGTTCCCGTCAAGGGGACATCACCAGGTGTCCAGCCTGTCCTATCTTTCGTTTTATATATTAGATGTTAAATATTGCATAATAATTCGCAATTTATATAAGATGTTTAAAGAAAGAACATATAATGAGAAGGTAAAGAATTAACTGCCTCTCTGGGATTGAACCACCGCATGCTGCACGTGAGGACAATATGCCCGGTTGCTATACAACTGAGCCAGTCCTCCAACCCAAAAAAGTGGATTCAAAACAGTTATAAAGCAACCGGAGCTCCCGTCAAGGCGACATCACCAGGTGTCCAGCCTGTCCTATCTTCTCGTTCTTTATATTTTTTATATGTTAAATATTGCCATAATAATCGCAAATATATATAAGATGTTTAAAGAAAGAACATATAATGAGAAGGTAAAAAATAACTGCCTTCTCTGGGATTGGAACCACCGCATGTTGTGCGTGAGGACAATATGCCCGGTGCTATACAACTGAGCCAACATGCGGTGGTTCAATCCCACAGAGAAGGCAGTTAATTCTTTACCTTCTCATTATATGTTCTTTCTCTTAAACATCTTATATAATTGCGATTATTATGCAAATTTAATATATATATATTATATAGTATATATATATATATATATATATATATATATATATATATATATATTAGTATATATAATACAAAACAAGCCCTTATGACCGAACTTGGAGGGTCGTTTTACATCAGGGTCATAAGAAATTTCTATCTTGACCTGCCGGACGTGGAAGATACCTATCAGCTCACACTTTTTCGTGTACCTGGCTGTGCAGAATCTCAGACGATGTCCTTGTACCATACCGGGTATCAAGTGCGGTTCTCACTATCGACTTGATACATATATATACTTATATCAGTGCGTCTACTATATAACCATAATGATATCTTATTATATATAGTATGTATATATATGATATTACTGTATTATATATATATATTATATATATATATCAGACGTCAGGTGGCCATATACTTAGGGTAGGTAGGGTAGGTAGCTCTTACCCAATATTTTTGAGTCTTTTGATTAAAATTAAAATTAAATGGCTAAAGTTCATAATCTCTCAATTTAAAAGCTAACAATTTTATTTGAAAGTGAAAAAAGAAACTGATTTATAAAATAAATTAAAGAAAAACAACTACATTAGCAATAGCAATTATGATTTTGCACATTTTGGTGTGTGATCTGTGCTTTGCTCTACTGCGTGTATTATATTACTAAGAGTAATTCTATGCTAGTCGCCCTCTCACACACGTGTGTGCATTCGTGCACGTGTGGTCATCCTTATTAGTAATTAGGACACTCGGGCCCCGGCCCGAGAGACAAAACACACACACACGCCTTTACGCGCCTCCCCTCCTCGGCCCACGGCACACAGAGACACACAATACCAAGGAAAAACCGGGCCGTTTTCTCTCGCCGCCTGCTCTGTTTAAAATTTAGCTATGAGTACGTTAAATCAAACAAATAAAAAAAAAATTATATTTAAATTCCATTACTCCTTTTGTTATAAATTGACATCCATATACTCCTAATATAACATAACCACTTAGTATATACTCTCAACTCAAGTGTGTTGTTGTGTGAGAGATAGATTGACTGTACTCTCTGATTTTCAAATTAAAGAGGTAAGCGTGCTTGAATTATTAGCTTATTCCGGTGCTTTTACTCTAGCACTAGTCCTTTCCGATAAAATCATGATCATTCCTATCTATCAGTAATTCCGGATAGTGACAAGTAACTGACAACATACATTTTAGAATGAAATATGTGTGCCCGCATATATATCAGAATCTCATTCAAAATATATTGTACTGTTAGTTTGTAGACTAATTTAACAAAAATGATATTGAAACAAAATAAATCTTAAAATATAAATAAATTCATGGTAATAACTAAATATAGTGATATAGTTTATAATAATACTCAAATTAATAGTATTATTATAACTAACTCTAGCTAAATCTAATTACTCTTATAAGTAGATATTTTTATATGATATATTTTTAATGTTTAGTTATACAAATAATACTTTAATTATTACGTTATACTTACCACATATTTTAATGTATTTTTATATAAATAAGCTAAAATTACTCAATAATTTATTTAGTTTTATATCCATTTGTATTTATTAAATATATATGGTTACTTAGAATTCGTACTCTGATTGATGCCTGAAGTTGGCCTAGTATATTAGATATAAATATTAATCGTTTAAAATAAAGGGCTCAGAAGCTTTAGTTCTTTTTAACTTAACAGAAATATTAATTATTTATTTATATAATTTAATTATATATTTAAGTTAATATATTTATTTATTATTTTAATTTTATATTAATTATATTATAAAGAAAATTATAACTTTAAAATGATAGGAAAATCGGAAATGGAATAAACAATAATTATTATAATAATAACTATTATTATAATATACAAAAAATTAAATAATAAAATTTAAAACATAATAGATTACCATTAATATATTTCATTAACTTAAAATATAAATGAATTTATTTGGAATATTGAAATGTTGTGGTATTAGTAAGGAAAATAAGTTGCTTCATCCATGTGTTGTATTGTGAATAAGTTTTAAATGTTATTGAATCTCTCTTTATATGCCGTGAAGGAATGCACCCATTCGTCTGGCGTATACTTTTTAGGCTATTGGAGTACAGGTCTTCCTTTATTCTTTTGTCAAACTCTCTCATGTTTCTATTACTAAATGTACACAAAATTAAAAACCTGTAGATTTTATTAGAGACACTTGTGGATTGAGATTCGAAGAATAATTTATATGTCTCTCTTCACAAAAAATGTGTATAATAGAATGTGACACCAAAACCCAATTTTTTAAATTGCTTTTGTCTATAGTTTACTAATCGACTTACTTGCTTTAATGTTGATAGACTCTACTTCAGTGATCTATAAATAGGGACTGGTATATTTCTTTCTTGTAACTATTTCTGAATTTACAGTTATTTTTATAGCTTAGTGTATATATTGATTTATATTTATATTATTATATCTATATCATAGTAAGGTGTATAGCTATAGCCCTAATTTTATTTTCTCAGCGGTTATCTGATGTTTGTCAATTCGTATTGGGAGATTAATTTTAAAGATTACAGCTTCATTTGGAATGTTTTTATCAGTAATAATATCATTTATGTTAATATAATATCATAATATCCTATTAAATACTTATATCTACTACGGTGATTGCTTTTATATTAGTTTATAGTTTTTACTACTTATATTAATTAATATATGCCAAAAGGTTATTCCATATTGTATATATTTTATTAGCTCGTAATATAATAAGGTTTGATATTATATGATTGTGTTGAGCTGTTGAGGTGATTCGCCGATTTTTCATCAGGATACTAGATTATATCATCTGTGTAATTCTTTGTTTCTTGTATTCACTCAAAATCTAGACGTCTAGACCCGCGTTGAAAGCCAATGAGGCTTTTTTATCGTCTATAAAAGCTTTCTTGAAAAAAACATGCTTTGTTGATACTTTTGTGAAAGAAGCCCTCCGAATAGATACTTTATGCTGTCTCATTCAGTTATATATTCCGTATCATTGTATGTTCAATATCATGAACTTATTAGATTGCTGTCTGATATATTCCTTATTATCTTTGTGCTTATATGCGCAACTAAGAGCTAACTCTGTTAGTGGTATTTCATAAACACATAGTATTAGTCCAGATATGTTAACTTTCTTCAAGAGAAGTGATTTGCCACTCTCATGGTAGCATCATAGTGGAACTAAATGTTTACTAGTTACAATTGGGGGAGAGAATTTTCTATTATGGGTTGTTTGAGGCGAGGTTTGAGCAAGAAATAGTTCTTGTTGAAAAAGAGTTCCGGTTTCCGGCCGGAACTTTTTTCCAAGGTTTCCGGGGAAAAAGTTCCGTGGTTGGATTGCCGCATGTTATCCTAATATGAATGGTGTGCTGGATTCGAGTAATGTCGCCTTAATAGTATGATTTAATATTTTTTTATTTAGGTTATTATATTTGTATTTATATACGTAAATATATATATTAATTGAGTGTAATTAGAGGTGAATTGGGTAAAGGAATATGAGGTGTATGTGACTTATTATTTATCGGGGAGATAAATATATATATAGAGATTTTAGTACCTCTTTTTTTGCTTTGTTAATTTGTACTCTCATTTGCTCGATATGAAAACCGTATCTCTAGGTATGATAGTAAGTGCATATTTAGATATATAAGGTGATATGATTGGTGAATGTATTATTAGTTTATTCATTTAGTGCTATGAAAGTAAGTATGAGGGGGTAAGTAATGTCATTATACGAATAATGTCACGACGATAATAGTGAATTAGGTATGATCAGTGATAGACATGCTAATTTTTGTGTTATTATTGGGGATATAATATGATTTATAGTAATAGATCCAAAATTATGTCTATTATTATGTTATTTGTATATGCGAATAGTGTTTTCTTTCTAACATACTAGTGAGTAATATTTTGCAAATTGAAATTGTGTATTCCATGTGATTAAGGGTGCTTAAATCGAGAGTGAAACGGTCCAGAGTGTGAGCGAGCTTGTTGTGACAAAAGGAACTGTATGTCCTCATTTCACAATTGTATATAACATGTAAATCCTGTATATAGGGGATTGCCTAAATAGATTATAATAATAGGTGAGGTATTTTAGTGTGCTTGGTGATAGTTGAACATTTCTTTTATTGAATAACGCGCTTTTTTGTGATAGTTGTAGGTGCCGATGGAAGTTACTAGAAAATATACATCTTATTTTTTTTCCTGAGCACCTAATAAAATCTGAGTGCTGTAAAATCTCTCTCGAGCTAATTATTTGTGAGATTTAATATTAAATACGAGGTCAAAATGAAGTTGTAGTCGTGTATTAAGAGATTTTAGATAAGATTTCTTGTTAGGTTCAGTCAACTTAAAAAAATAGTATATTCATAGAAATCTATCATGGAAGCCTAATCTGTGGTGGAACAGGTTTGTTGGGTCACAGAGATTATCTACAATGTTTGTCTCTGAAATAGTATATGTTTGTGTTAAGTTATATTTGCCAATTAGGAGAGGCATGTTATACGCAGGGTTTCCACGGTGTTTATAGTAAATGAGATTACCTGTACATGAGCTGTTTTAATATGGGCAGTAATATACTTTGCTGGAAAGTGCTCATTAATCTCTGTTACTAATGTCATTTTATTTAATTCTCTCCTGTGACCAACAATATACGTAATATATGATGTCCCTCCACCA
>JABUQX010119742.1:10000-20000 GCA_015478945.1 Trachelipus rathkii | reverse complement strand
GTCAAACTAAAATAGGTCAGGCCTAAGGATGGGATAGCCCATGGTTTCTAGACATTAAGACATTAAGAATATAGAGACAGTAAAAAGCCACATGGGCCTATCGAGACTGTCCCAGTCAACCTGACCAGTGACCAGTGAGTGAAGTTGTGTTAATTTTTGCTCTCCAATTTTATTAATATAATTTGTGTATTTGAAAGTGAATTTAGTAAACAAATTAGTGTTGTGTTTCTAATTACACTACTGCTGTGTATATAACTACAGTCATTAACAATTGTTATATTAATTTTGTGATAATTTAAATTTGATAGCCTAACCCTAGGCTAACATAAGTAAGAGTTTTACTGTTTTCTGTGTCTGGGTTTATTTGGATTCTTAAATAGACTTTCTGTATTTAAATACAGTCTTTATTAATTGTTACTTTAATTTAGTGATAATTTAAATTAAATTAGGTTTTCCAGTCACAGACTACAGTTAAGCCTACCTTATAACTTTTATATATCCCTGGCCTAGGCTAAGCTAAATAAATTGTTTAAATTTTTAACCTATTTTAAAGAGTAGTTTATTTCTTTTTAGGCTTTAGTGATATTTAAACTGTAGTTGGTAAAATAATAGGTACAGGTTAGTAAGCTAATAATAATTTAAAGTATGTATGCTCTGTGTGATATCTGTGGGACTGTAAGAGGTGAATATGTGAATAGATGCCCTGCTTGTGATTTGAATGCAGAGAATGTGTTGTTAAGGAAGGAGATTGCAAGACTGAGTGAAAATGTGAATGGATTGAAAGAAGAAGTATTTGAGTTGAGAAAGGAGGGAAGTGTTAGGAAAAAAGTTAGTAGGGATGTCGAGGCAAGGAGGGAGCGGGATATAGGGGTAGACAGGTATAGTGATTCACCTAGGCAGGAAGATGAGAGGGAAAAGGGTAAAGTAGGGTATAATAGGTCTGCAGATGAATATAGAGTTGTAGAAACTAGAAATAATGATTTAAAGATGAGGATCTCGAAAGTCAGTCGGCCTTTGACCTGCAGTAACAGGTTCGACTGTCTTCCAGATGGGGAGGGATCAGAGAGTGCCAATGGTAATGTTGAGTTTTCTGAAGGGAAGACTGATAAATTGCTAATTGGAGACTCTATGATACGATACCTAGATAGGACTTTTCAAACTAAGAATAAAAAGAAACGATTGAGAGTATGTTATCCAGGTGCCAGAGTGAGTGATATCATGGATAGGATAGATAGAGAGATTGATTCTACAAATGTTGATTCAGAGGTGATTGTGCATGTGGGTACAAATGATATAGGGCATAGAAGGTCAGAAGAATTAATAGCAGATTATAGGAGATTGATTCAGAAGATGAAAGCTAGTGGAAGAAGGTGCAAGATTTCTGGGATTTTACCTAGGTTAGGTGCAGGTCAGGAATGGGGGAGTAGGGCTTTAGGTGTAAATGAAAGGGTTAGGAAATTATGTTTTTCAGAAAATATTAGGTTTTGGATTTGTGGAAAGAATTTCTGGATAAAGATCTTTTTGCAGCAGATGGAGTTCACTTGAGTCGTAAAGGTGTTGAGCTTTTCAGTACCAGTTTGGAGACTTGTTTAGCAAAAAACTAGGTAAAGTTGGGGGTGGTGGGCTAAATCTGGATACAAATAATAGCAATGGTAACTGTAATAGTGGGGAGATAAATAAAACTAATGTTGTTACAGGTTTAAATAATGATGATAGCAATAAAAATAACAGCATTTCGAGTATCAAATGTTTTTACACAAATGCTCATAGTCTTAGAAATAAAAAAGATGAGCTGATTAGTTATACCATAAATGAGAATCTAGATATTATTTGCATAACTGAGGCATGGGTTAATGAAGAATTATATGGAGACTCCTTTCAGGAATATGAAATAGAGGGATATTCACTTTATTTATACCAGCGTAGAGGAAAGAAGGGTGGTGGTGTGGCACTTTATGTTAAAAGCAATATTCAATCTGTACTAATGACTGACTTTAAAATTAATCATGATATTGAATCAGTGTGGGTAGATATCCTTATATACAATAAATCATATAGAATAGGGGCATTTTATAGACCTCCTGGCCAGAGTCCAGAATTAGATGCTGAAATTGTGAAAGAAATTGAGACAGCATGCCACAGTAATGAAAAAGGTATTGTCATAATGGGTGATTTTAATTTTCCTGGCATTCATTGGGATTCCTTGTCTAATATGGACCGTAGTAGTTCTGCATTCATAAATTGTATACTAGATAACTTTTTGACCCAGATGGTCCAAGAACCCACAAGATATGATGCACTATTAGACTTAATATTAACTAATGATGAAAGTATGGTGGATGAAGTTAGAGTTGAGGAGAATTTAGGACTTAGTGACCATAATATAATTAGATTTAATATAAATGTGATATCTGGGCCCAAATTGCAAGTTAATAAGGAAAAGATCTTAGATTTCCAAAATGGCGATTTTACCAAATTTCGAGACATGCTTAGTATAACTGACTGGGATAAAGAGTTTAAAGACCAAAACTGTTTTATCATGTGGGAACATTTTAAACAAATTTTAATGAATATTCAGTCAGTATGTTTTAAAGATAAACCCATTAGGGTGGCGAAGAGAAAACCTGTTTGGTGGAATAGAGAGATAAGAGAGAAAATTAATGAAAAGCGCAGATGTTTTAAAATATTCAAGGGTAGTAATAGGGAAGATGATTTAGAAAATTATAGGAAAAATAAAAATGAACTTAACCAGTCAATAAGAAAGGCAAAGAGAGAGGCAGAAATTAATTTAGCAAGGGATAGTAATAAGGACCTGAAGAAGTTTTTAGCTTTTATAAATTTAAAAGTAGGAATAGGACAATTGGTCCAATTAAAATTGATGAAAATTTAGTGAGTTCAGATAAGGAGTTGGTCAACATTTCCAATGCTTATTTTGCTTCAGTGTTTACAGATGAAAGATTAGATAATAGTTTGGAGACTAATAGTTCTTGTATGCATGTAACAAATAGACTTAAAGAATTTGAATTTGATGTAAAAGATATTAAACGTTTATTAGATCATATTGATCCAAGTAAAGCTGCAGGCCCTGATGGTATATATGGTAGAATTCTGAAAGAGGGTAGTACCAGCATTGCAAAGGCACTGTATTTGATTTTTAAACGATCTATAACATTTGGTGAGGTACCAGATGACTGGAAAACAGCATATGTTGTGCCTATTTATAAGAAAGGTAGTAAGGAAGATTTGGGAAATTATAGGCCAGTTAGCTTAACATCTCTGGTTGTAAAGGTTCTGGAAAAGTTACTGAAAGGTCATATAGAGAAATATTTAGAAGATAACAAGGTATTGTATGACTCCCAGCATGGTTTCAGAAAGGGTAGGTCATGTCAGACAAACCTTTTAAAATTTATGGAATACATTACTGACTGCATTGACCGAGGAGATCCAGTTGATATTGTATATTTAGACTTTAGTAAAGCTTTTCATAAGGCTGATGAAAAAGTTATTGCAATGTGGTATAGGTGGAGTGGTACATGGTTGGATTAAAAAGTGGTTGCGAAATAGAAAACAGTGTGTACAACTAAATGGGAATAAATCATCATGGGAAATAGTGAAGAGTGGTGTCCCACAGAGTTCAGTGCTGGGGCCACTATTGTTCCTCATATATATAAATGATTTAGACCAAGGACTTAAATGCAAGGTTTCTAAGTTTGCAGATGATACTAAAGTGGCCACCTCAGTTAGGAATAGTGAAGGATGTATAAAGATTCAAAATGATCTTGATAAACTTCTTGGGTGGGCAGATAAGTGGCAAATGAATTTTAGTAGTAAAAGTAACCTAGGTGAAGACCTTACACTCTTCACCTAGGTTACCCAAATAAAAGTTTAACTACGATATGAAGGGGATTGGCTTGAGTCTGTGGACCAAGAAAAAGATTTAGGTGTGATTATAAGCAGTAATTTGAAAGTAGCTAATCAATGTATGGAAGCAAGGAATGAAATAAAGCTAACAAGATGCTGGGCATAATAAATCTCAATGTTTTACAAGAGCAAGGAAGTAATAAGTAAACTGTATAATAATATGTTAGGCCAGTAATAGAGTATTATGCACAAGTTTGGGCACCTTATTTAAAGAAAGACTTAGAAATGCTAGAGAGAGCGCAATAGAGCAACAAGGATGATTTCTGGGTTTGAGGGTAAGAGCTATGAGGAGGCTGGAAGAATTTAGGAATGTTTTCTGTGGCTGATTCTCAGAGGGACATGATACAGAAGTCTACAAAATATTTACATCTATTGATAACATAGAGTCCAATAAATTTTTCATAGTAGAACATGGACAGGTGACCAGGGGGCATAATAAGAAAATTAAGAAGAAAGCATGCCATCTTGATATAAGAAGCATGCATTCAGTAACTCAGGGTTGTTAAATTTTTGGAATGGTCACAGAGGGTTGTTGAGTGTGACTCGGTGCAACATTTAAGCGGTTAAGACCGTTTATGGATGGGTTGGGTATCACATAATATATTGACGAATTGGCGGGTTTTTAGTTATAGCAGTTATTGTTAGATGGCATGTGACCATAACTTAGTTATTAATGCATGTGGATGGTTTGGATTATCATATTTATATATCATTAGTTTTGACTAAGCCAAATTGGTGGATTTGTAGTTACAACAAATTGAAAAAGCCCTAGGGTGCTTTGTGGTTTTGAGCATGTTTGGGTAGTGGGTTGACTGGGGCAGTCTCGATAGACCCATGTGGCTTTTTACTGTCTCTATATTCCTAATGTCCCTAATGTCCCCTAACCCACTACCCCAAACATGCTCGCCTGCAAATCCTAAACACCAAATGTATTCTTCTTTCTAAAAACCTGGTTGGCAGTCAAACTAATGATATAAATGTGATGCCCAAGCCATCCACGTCATTAACTGTTTGGTTATGATGCATAAATCTAGCTGTGACAACTGCATGACTGAAAGCCCAGCAGTACTGACTTTAAGTTAACTATGATCTTAACCCGCAAGCGAATCTAACACAGCCCAGAAATGTTGTCGAACGCAACTCTCTGACATTATTCAAAAATTTAACAACACTGAATGCGTAACTCTTATATCAGATGGCGTGCTAACTGTAATTTTTCTTGTGCTATGATCACTGAAAAATTTATTGTGATAGATGTAATATTTGTGAACTATGTCATAATGCTCCTCACAAATAGCGCTTAGAAACATTCACTTCGGCTTCTCATATGCTAACGAAGATAATCACATTACTATAACATATCTAGTCTTTCTTAATGTGGTGGCCCAAACAGCATACTGGCCTAACAGCTATGCCAGTCCAGCAATACTTCCTTATTCTTTGTAAACAACTGTGCGATGCCATGCTGTCAGCTTTGTCCCAGCTCAGGCACTGATTAGCTACTTTCAAATTACAACTATATTACACCTAAACAGCTGATCTGAGTAATCTGTTATGGTTAAAACATTTGGTAACATCGTTGAAGAACCTTGCACACTATTAAATTCATTTTTGCCTCTGCCCGCAGAAATCAGATCATTTTGGGTGCCGTCTTCTTGTCCCCGCTGTATCGTCTGGCAGTCCTGGTGTCAGCATACTGAACCCTGTGGGACACCACTCTTCACTATTTCCCAGCCTAAGTGGTTTGCATATTTAATTTTTAAATTTGCTGAAAACTTGTCAATATATAAAATTTCGCTGATCTTATACAAATTTACTACAGGTCTCTAGAGTAGGCCAAGGCCTAACATGTGTCATCAAAATTAAAATAATTTTGCCTTTGATAGGGCCATGGGGACTATACTTTTATTTTCTTATGTTCTTGAACAATCGCTTAAAATATATAAATATAAGGTTACCATTTAATAAATTAAAATAATTATTTATCTTTAAT
The DNA here is from genome assembly GCA_015478945.1 of Trachelipus rathkii. Classification (NCBI taxonomy): domain Eukaryota; kingdom Metazoa; phylum Arthropoda; class Malacostraca; order Isopoda; family Trachelipodidae; genus Trachelipus; species Trachelipus rathkii. Next base: position 14,086 of record JABUQX010119742.1, on the reverse strand, counting down.
ATAAAAAATAATTTGGCGCCTAAAACACTTTAAATATCAAAACTGTCTGTTTTGTGACGTAACAAGACATTTAGCACAACACAAGGAACATACATTTGGTAGTTGGCACTAGGTGCCGAAAGAGGACCTATATATCTTTCGATATTGATATTTTTTTCCGATAGCGAAAATATAGGCGTTTTCGATTTTGTACTTTTGCTAACGAAATTTAGGAAAATGCTAAAAAGTCGTTCGTTTATGTCAATTTTAGCACAAATTTAGTAAAATGCTAACGAAACGTTAGTAATTTCCTAAATTCTGTTAGGTTGCTCTTTCCCGTGCTTACCGAATTTTAGGAAAATGCTAACGAAAAAATGTAAACAAATAAGATTGCGGCGTAGTAGTTCGTTGATTTGATGAATGTTTCATTCATGAAATTAGCTTTAAATCTAATTTCTTCCAAATCGATAAACTCCATCACAATAGTTGATCAATTATTTGTAATAAAAACCATTTGTTATTTTTTTTTTTTTTTTATTCCAAAACCACGTGCTCCATTAGAACAGCTGATCAAAATTTTTGTAAACAATCGGTCGATTATGCCCGAAATTCGTGCTAAAACTGGATTAGCATTTCTTATCCAGCGTTAGCACAAATGCAAAAACGAAAACGGCTTTATATAGTTACTGAACTCTTGGTGTTATATAACAGTCAATTAATTGATATCAGCTGGGAAGATAATAGCACGGGCGGACACACAGGCGCACATGCATCGTTTCCAGAGCCCGTTTGCGCACTTCTACGTCACGTAACGTCACAGTCAAGCGCCCGTTGTTAAATCCTCGATTTCGGGAATTAATAAACGGGCGGACTGCGGAAGGATACTTTGTTTACAAACAAATTTCTTTACAAAACATGTGTCGGAAATGGCTTGCCAAAAGTTTTTTAATATTTTAGTTAACTTTTATATTAAGGATACTAATATATCGTATAATTTCTGAAAATATTATGCCAAAAATCAATATATCGATATGTATATAATAATTAATAATAATAATAATAATAATAATAATAATAATAATAATAATAATAATAATAATAATAATAATAATAATAATAATAATAATAATAATAATAATAATAATAATAATAATAATAATAATAATAATAATAATAATAATAATAATAATAATAATAATAATAATAATTATAATTATAATTATAATTATAATTATAATTATAATAATAATAATAATAATAATAATAATAATAATAATAATAATAATAATAATAATAATAATAATAATAATAATAATAATAATAATAATAATATAATATAATATAATATAATAGTAATATATCGACCTATATATATACATATTGATATATATTGATTTTGAACTTAGAAATTTCTCATAAAATATGTGCAGTCATGTGCTATACCTTTACCTAACTTTTATATTAAGGATACTAAATATATCGTATCATTTCATAAAATAGATACATATAAGTTTAAGACTATTGTTTCCAATTGTCAGCTGATTCGACGGGCGCGCTCGGTGCGTTTCCAGTTGCCCTCAAATTTCCTGTTCTCTGATTGGTTAATGTAATTTTTTTCAATTCGAAGCGTTTCCGAGTCGATTTTGCACACGGGCTGCACTCGGACTTCGGGAAACGCAGCTATTATTATTATTATTATTGAGCTCCGAATTATTTTTATTATTATTATTATTATTATTATAGCTGCGTTTCCCGAAGCCAGACTGCAGCCCGGGTGGGCACACAGGCGCATATGTATCGTTTCCCGAGCCCGTTTGCGCACTTATACGTCACGTAAACGTCACAGTCAGGCGCCCGTTGTTAAATCATCGATTTCGAGAATTAATAAACGGGCGGGCTGCGGAAGGATACTTTGTTTACAAACAAATTTCTTTACAAAACATGTGTCGGAAATGGCTTGCCAAAAGTTTTTAATATTTTAGTTAACTTTTATATTAAGGATACTAATATATCGTATCATTTCATAAAATAGATACATATAAGTATGAGTATGGTTTACAATTGTCAGCTGATCCGACGGGCGTGCTCGGCCGTTTCCAGGTACTCAAATTTCCTGTTCTCTGATTGGTTAATGTAATTTTTTTCAATACGAAGCGTTTCCGAGTCGATTTTGCACACGGGCTTCGGGAAACGCAGCTATTATTGTTATTATTGAGCTCCGAATTATTATTTTATTATTATTATTATTATTATTGTGTATATGTGTGTTTTTATGATTACAGCTGTGGCGTTGAAGCCCGACTGCAGCCCGGGCGGGCACACAGGCGCATATGCATCGTTTCCCGAGCCCGTTTGGCACTTATACGTCACATCAGGCGCCCGTTGTTAAATCATCGATTTCGAAAAGTTTATATCACCTCAGCGAAAGGATACTTTGTTTACAAACAAATTTCTTTACAAAACATGTGTCGGAAATGGCTTGCCAAAAGTTTTTTAATATTTTAGTTAACTTTTATATTAAGGATACTAATATATCGTATCATTTCATAAAATAGATACATATAAGTATAAGAGTATTGTTTACAATTGTCAGCTGATCCGACGGGCGCGCTCGGCCGTTTCCAGGTACTCAAATTTCCTGTTCTCTGATTGGTTAATGTAATTTTTTTCAATTCGAAGCGTTTCCGAGTCGATTTTGCACACGGGCTTCTGGAAACGCAGCTATTAATATGAATATTGCGAATTTTTTAAAAGCTGCGTTTCCCGAAGCCCGACTGCAGCCCGGGCGGGCACACAGGCGCATATGCATCGTTTCCCGAGCCCGTTTGCGCACTTCTACGTCACGTAAACGTCACAGTCAGGCGCCCGTTGTTAAATCATCGATTTCGAGAATTAATAAACGGGCGGGCTGCGGAAGGATACTTTGTTTACAAACAAATTTCTTTACAAAACATGTGTCGGAAATGGCTTGCCAAAAGTTTTTTAATATTTTAGTTAACTTTTATATTAAGGATACTAATATATCGTACCATTTCATAAAATAGATACATATAAGTATGAGTATGGTTTACAATTGTCAGCTGATCCGACGGGCGCGCTCGGCCGTTTCCAGGTACTCAAATTTCCTGTTCTCTGATTGGTTAATGTAATTTTTTTCAATTCGAAGCGTTTCCGAGTCGATTTTGCACACGGGCTGCACTCGGGCTTCTGGAAATTCGATTAGAACTTTATATAAGCTGCGTTTCCAGAAGCCCGACTGCAGCCCGGGCGGGCACACAGGCGCATATGCATCGTTTCCAGAGCCCGTTTGCGCACTTCTACGTCACAGTCAGGCGCCCGTTGTTAAATCCTCGGTTTCGAGAATTAATAAACGGGCGGGCTGCGGAAGGATACTTTGTTTACAAACAAATTTCTTTACAAAACATGTGTCGGAAATGGCTTGCCAAAATTTTTAATATTTTAGTTAACTTTTATATTAAGGATACTAATATATCGTATCATTTCATAAAATAGATACATATAAGTATAAAAGTATTGTTTACAATTGTCAGCTGATCCGACGGGCGTGCTCGGCCGTTTCCAGGTACTCAAATTTCCTGTTCTCTGATTGGTTAATGTAATTTTCAATTCAAGCGCTAGAGTCGATTTTGCACACGGGGCACTCGGGCTTCGGGAAACGCAGCTAATATAATTGCCCTCGATACTATCGGTCAAAAAATATCGATATATCGGTTTAAAAAAATATCGTTTATATATATATATATATATATATATATAATATATATATATATATATATATATATATATATATATATATATATATATATATATATATATATATATATATATATATATATATATATATATAATATATATGTATATATATAACTATATATATATATATATAATAACTATATATATATATATATGGGCGTCCGTCGTCAGGGGGACATGCCCCCTATAGAATGTTTATATACTCTTTCAAAAGCAACACCCCTCTTTCTTGCGATACAGAGAGTTTAAGAGTACAGCCCTACATCATATGGCTTCATTTCCTACGTACTAAAGGGAACAAGCTATAATATATCAAAAGGAAGGTCAGTTTGT
>JABUQX010119742.1:0-5000 GCA_015478945.1 Trachelipus rathkii | reverse complement strand
GATTAGATCAGGTCCTCGCAGACGACACGCCGAGCGTGTTACCTTCAACCGACAGCTAAAAAGATACGCGACTTAAACCTATGAGGTGCTTATTCAATAGGAATAAGGACCACCTATGTCAGGATGCGTGGCTGAGGTATCTGTCCTGACATGATTACTTATTCTATTGAATAGAGCCGCTCTTTCGGGTTAGAATCGCGTATCTTTGCTGTCGTGGTTGAGCGGTAACACGTATCAACATACCGTTCGCGAAAGGACCCAGGATCTAATCCTGGTGAGTGAAGATTCATCAGGACCATTCTTTCTGAACTGCCGGGTTTAATTGCAGTATTTACATCTATACAAATTATACTCCGATCTAGAGTGGTCTCCTTACATGGGTCCTGTGTTACCTTTGACCCGAGTGCAAGCGGAGATGCGTGGCTGAGGTATCTGTCCTGACATAGGCGGTTCTTATTCCTATTGAATAGAACACTCTTTCATAGGTTTAAGTCGCGTATCTTTTTAGCTTGTCGTGGTTGAGCGGTAACACGCTCGGCATACCGTTCGCGAGGACCCGGGATCTAATCCTGGTAAGTGAAGATTCACTCAAGGAGTTATTTTATCTATACAAATTGAACTGCGGTTTAATTGCAGTATTTACATCTATATATATATATATATATATATATATATATATATATACTATATATATATATATATATATATATATATAATATGCCCCTATACTGATATATATATATATATATATATATATATATATATATATATATAAGACGGATGAAGAACGGGAAGAGCCAAGGTTGCGACAGACTGCATGCAGAAGTATTTAAGATGGGGATGTAGTAAAATGGATGCTGATATTGTTTAATGGATTTTGAAGGGAGGAGAAAGTACCAAAGGATTGAAGTAGAGCCATAATATGCCCAATATTGTAACAACTATAGAGGAATATCCTTTCTTACACATGCAAATAAGATATGATGAATATTGGAAAAAGCTGAGAGAGATGGTGCAAAATGAACTAAACGAAGCACAGCATGAATTTAGACCAGGAAGAGGTACAACTGATCTGATTTTCTGCTTAAAGATGATAATTGAGAAAACTTGGGAGTGGGAAAGAGACATTTATGTATCTTTTATCGATTTGGAGAAAACTTTTGACACGGTGCCTAGAGAAAAGCTGTGGAAAAAAATACGTGATCCATACTACGGAATAGACCGAAAGTTAATTAGGGTAATAGAAGGAATGTAAATAAGGAATGAAAGTGCTGTTAGAACGTCAAATGGGGTTGGAGAGTGGTTAAGGTGGAGACGGAAGTTAGATAAATCTGTGTGCTCTTACCTTTACTTTTTGTCATGTATATGGATAAATGTATAAGAAGGATGGCGCTGGAGTAGGAAGAGGGGATGGCTATGGTATATGCTGATGATATAGCGATGGTGACGAGAGATAAGGAGTCATTACAAAAGGTGATGACAAGATTGTCGGAAGTGCTACGTTATGAGGGAATGAAGATGAACAAAGAGAAGACAGAGGTGATGAAGATTTCGAGGGAGAGGGATAGATGTGAGATCCAGGTGGACGGGATCGTGTTTCGAGACACAGAAAGCTTCAGTTACCTGGGAGTGACGGTGAATTCGGAGGGGGAGATGACACAGGAGATCGAGGGAAAGATCGAGAAATTTTCAAGAAGACTGAGGCATCTGTACACCACGATGCTGAGAGCGACGCTGATGTACGGAGCGAAGGAGTGGACTCTGACCACCAAAACCAGAAGTAGGGTGGAGGCGGCGGAGATGAAGGTGTTAAGACTGATAGTCGGAGCAAGTAGATGGGAGAGGAGGAGAAATGTGGAGATTAGGCGCGAGCTGAAGGTGGAGTCTGTTCTGGATCTGGTGGGAAAACAACAGTTGAGATGGTACGAACATGTTAGAAGAATGAAAGATGAGAGATACGCGGCAAAATGTTACGCTATACGTCCGGCGGGAAGTAGACCAAGGAAGAGAAGAGATGGGTAGATGGAGTTGTGGCAGCTGCAATGAAGAGAGGACGAAACCTCGAACAGGTGGAGGAAGAGGAGATGTACCGAGACAGGACGGCATGGAGGGGCTTCGTAAGTGACAGGGCATAGCATGCCACACGTTAAAAGGGAGTTATATATATATATATATATATATATATATATATACTATATATATATATATATATATATATATATATATATATATATATAATAATAACATATATATATATATATATACCGTATATATATATATATATATATATATATATATATTAACTATAACTGCTATATATATATATATATATATATATATATATATATATATATAACATATATATATATATATAGATAACAAACATATAACTCCTTCCCTTTACATATATACCGTATATATATATATATATATATATATATATATATATATATATATATAATAACTATACTATATACATATATATATATATATATATATATACATAAATATATATATATATATATATATATATATATATATATTTTATTAGTGGCGAATCAGAAGAGAGTTTGAGAGGATTGGTAGAGAATTTGGTTCTGTGTGGCGAATCTGAAGGAGTTTGAGAGGATTGGTAGAGAGGATTCTGTGTGGCGAATCTGAAGAGTTTGAAAGGATGGTAGAAAGATTTGGCAGGGTGTGTAAAGGAGGGCTTGAAAGTAAACGTGGATAAGCATAAAGGTAATGTTTGTGACTGAGGACACTCTTCAGTGCGATGTTCTATTAGATTGTGAGCAGCTAGAACAAGTGTCTGAGTTTAAATATTTAGGGTATATGTTGGATGAGAAGGGAACGGACGATGCAGATTGTAGTAGGAAAGTTGTGGCAGATAGCAGGAAGCTGGCTGGTGCAATTAAATCGTTGGTGAATGTCAAAGGGACTAAGTCTTGAGTGTGCTAGGGTCTTACATGAGGGTATGTTGTTACCTGTGTTATTACGTTTGGTCAGAGTGAGACTATGGTCTTGAATAAGAGTATAGTCAGTAAAATTCAAAGTGTGTTCAGATGGACAAATCTTAGGGGTGTGCTAGGTGTGAGAAGAATTGATGAGAGGAATGAACGTATTAGAGAGTAGTGGTGTGGTGTGAAGAAAGGGGTAAATGAGAGAATAAATGAAAGTATGTTGAGATGGTTTGGTCATGTGGAAAGGATGAATGTTAGTCGGTTGGTTAAGCGGATGTATAGTGGTGAGTGTGTTGGGAACCGACCGGCTGGGAGACCGAAGAGAAAGTGGATTGAGTCGGTGAACGAATGTCTGAAGGAAGAAATGTGAGTTTGGCAGAGGCGAGAATAAAGGTTCATGATAAGAATGGCGGGGGTTTGTATGGGGGCATGGTTGTGGCCCACCTGAGCCAGGGGATGAACACTTACATTGACGATTTACCATAGTGGTCCGTCGCGGTCCCATGAAGCTCTAGGGTGGATTTTCTGTCTGTGACGAGTTCTCACTAATTAATGGTACAGAGGGGGCGGTAAGGCTGGGCTTTCTTTTCGACTTTTGTCATGTTCTCCTACTGCTTTTCTTTTCCGATGCTTGTACAGCACCTTACCCCCAATCTTGGGGGCAAAGAGGAAGGTGAAGAAAGATATATATATATATATATATATATATATATATATATATATATATATATATATATATATATATATATATATTATATATATATATATACCATATATATATAGTTTTATGTCTTCTTTCTTATATATATATATATATATATATATATATATATATATATATATATATATATACTTTTTACATATTCATAAATACTCTTACAGATACATACACATATATATGTATATATATATGTATATATATATATATATATATACATATATATATATATATATATATATATATATATATATATATATATATATATATATATATATATATATATATATATATATATATATATATATATATATATATATATATATATATATATATATATATATATATATATATATATATATATATATATATATATAAGCAATCCTCCTAATCACAGAAATCTTTAACAAATCTTGGCAACTCAACTACATACCCCCAATCTGGAAACAAGCATTCATAATCCCAAAACTCAAACCAAAAAAAGACCCTAACTCCCCCTCCTCCTACCGCCCAATTTCTCTGCTTTGCTCCATTAGTAAACTGCTAGAGAAATTAATACTAAACAAAATTTCCCACCCCATTACTCTCCCAGATTTCCAACACGGATTCAAAAGCAACCACTCTACAACCACAGCCCTCACCTCCCTCACACAACACATCATTAATGGCTTCAACCAATCCCCTTCCCACAGATCTATACTCACCGCAATAGACATAAACAAAGCATTCGACACCGTCCCCACACACATCCTTATTCAAAAAATCCTCCACTCCCCCCTAGAAAATAATGACAAAAAATGGCTTTCCAATTTCCTCACCAACCGTTTTGCAAAAGTCTTATACAAAAACAACCTCTCCCATTCTATCAAATTACAAAATGGCGTCCCACAGGGTGCCATTCTCTCTCCATTTTTATTCAACTTTTTCACAGCAGATCTGCCCACCCCAACCCACCAATCCACCAAACTTATTACTTATGCAGACGACATCAGTCTTATTTCCCAACACCCAGACGTAAACATAGCCACACAACATACCCAAGAATATTTACATCTATTAGAAAATTGGTTAATCTCCAACAGAATGACCGCATCCCCCCTTAAATCCTCCATCACCCTTTTAACCACTGACCGTCACCAATCCTCCCTCCATCCTATAATCACCCTGAACAATAACCTCCTTCCATTAAACAAAACCCCAAAAATATTAGGACTTACCTATGACACTCACATGACGTTCTCCCCCCACATCGACCAAATCACTTCCTCAACCCAACGAAAACTAAACACCCTCCGAACCCTTTCCCAACACAACTTCAGCGA
>JABUQX010119741.1:32500-37216 GCA_015478945.1 Trachelipus rathkii | reverse complement strand
TTCAAATATTCATTAAGTTTGTGAAACACCTCTTTTAATAAAAAATTTTATTACATCTAAAATTACGTACTTTTTCTTAAGTTTTCAACAGTTACAAATTTAGAACTCTAAAAGTACGATTTTCCCTAAAATTTAAACATTTGAAATTATTTGGTAAATCTTAGAATTGAGTTTTTAACGGTATTTTCAGCATTTGAAAAAATAATGTGTTTCATTGAAATGCAATTTCAAAAAGCAGAAAAGTGAATTTATTAATAGTTCTAGGTGTCTTAAATTGACGTTTTTTAATGAAATTTCAATATTTGTTTTTATATACCAAATATTTCATTAGTTGTGAAAACCTGTTTTAATAAAAAATTTTAACTTCTAAAATTACGCTTTTTCTTAAATTTTCACATTACAAATTTAGAACTCTTAAAAGTACGATTTTTCCTAAATTTCAACATTTGAAATTATTTGGTAAATCTTAAAATTGAGTTTTTAACGGTATTTTCAGCATTTGAAATCAAATAAACTGTGTTTCATTGAAAAAGTACGATTTTAATAAAGCAGAAAAGTGAATTTATTAATTAGCCTTTTCTTAAATTGTCACATTGTAAATTTAAAACTCATAATTTCAATATTTGTTTTTATATAACAAATATTTCATTAGTTGTGAAAACCTTTTTTAATAAAAAATTTTAACTTCTAAAATTACGCTTTTTACTTAAATTTTCCTTACATTACAAAGTTCAGTAAATCCTCTTAAAATACGATTTTTCCTTAAATTTCAACATTTGAAATTATTTGGTAAATCTTAAAATTGAGTTTTTAACGGTATTTTCAGCATTTGAAAAAATAATGTGTTTCATTGAAATGCAATTTCAAAAAGCAGAAAAGACGAATTTATAAAAGTTTTAGGTGTCTTAAATTGACGTTTTTTAATGAAATTTCATTATTTGTTTTTATATACCAAATATTTCATTAGTTGTGAAAACCTGTTTTAATAAAAAATTTTAACTTCTAAAATTACGCTTTTTCTTAAATTTTCACATTACAAATTTAGAACTCTTAAAAGTACGATTTTTCCTAAATTTCAACATTTGAAATTATTTGGTAAATCTTAAAATTGAGTTTTTAACGGTATTTTCTAGCATTTGAAAAAAAAATGTGTTTCATTGAAATGCAATTTCAAAAAGCAGAAAAGCGAATTTATTAATAGTTTTAGGTGTCTTAAATTGACTTTTTTTAATGAAATTTCAATATTTGTTTTTATATACCAAATATTTCATTAGTTGTGAAAACCTCTTTTAATAAAAAATTTTAACATCTAAAATTACTCTTTTGCTTAAATTTTCACATTACAAATTTAGAACTCTTAAAAGTACGATTTTTCCTAAATTTCAACATTTGAAATTATTTGGTAAATCTTAAAATTGAGTTTTTCAACATTCAAATTAATACTAAATTTCAAAAAATTAAAAATTTAATTTAATATGCAATTTCAAAAAGCAGAAAAGACATTTTATTAATAGTTTTAGGTGTCTTAAATTGACGTTTTTTAATGAAATTTTAATATCTGTATTAAAGGCGAAATATTTCATGACGATGTCTGTAGAACCACACTCGTTTAAATTAAGAAGAATTTAAACTTCTAAAAATTACGCGTACTTATTCTTGAGATAATTTTTCACACCACATACAATTAGAACTCTTAAAAGTACGATTTTTTCCTAAATTTTCAACATTTGAAATATAGTTTGTTAAACGAAATATTTGAATCTTTTTCCGCATTCATCTCGAACTCTTCTCGAGAAAATCAAAGTGTGCTCTCTCATTGAGAGAGGCAATTAACAAAAAGAGCAGTAATAGGAAATGTTGAATATTAATATTATTTTGTAAGAGTAGTCGAGAGAAGGATATAGATCGTGTTAATATGACAATATATACCTAATAGTGTTAGCACTTTTTGAATACCAAATAATTTGTTTCATATGAGTTCAGGATTCTAATGAAAGAGTCTCCGTACAAGTAGCCACGACAGTTTAATCTTAGTTTAAGGATCACCGTCTGGTATTATTACTTATTACTTGACCAGAACAAAGAACCGACCTAGAACTACCAGAAATATCATCAAACTAATAATTTCAACATATTAATTAGATATTACGTTATTAGGTAAATCTTAAATTGAGGTTTTAACAGAGGAATATATTTGATTTCAGCATTTGTAGAGAGAATAAATTTGTTTCACTTCGAAATGCTATTAAACTTCAATAACCGCTGGAGAGAATCTTATATTTATAGGGTTTATTGGAGTGTACTTATTAAAATTGAGACGTGTTTTTATTGTACCTTTCTCGATCTTTGATGTCGCTCTGTTAATAGTTGCTATCTAGGTGAGATTAAACCTGCATATTTTATAACAGTAAGAGTTCTTAGCCTCCATATTATCGTCTCTTGCTAAATTTTCACATTACAAATTTAGAACTCTTAAAAGTAGCGAGTTTTCCATAATACTTTCCACGAAAATTATAACATTAGTTTGGTAGAATACTATAAGTGGGAAGTGTCAAAGACAGGGTATTTTATGTGGGAAAAATACTGTGATTCATTGACCTGCAATATTCCGGATGTTTATGGCATTAAAGTAGGGACATCCTTTTTGAGATAATTTTAAGGTGGCTTATTTATTGACGTTTTTTAATGAAATTTCAATATTTGTTTTTATATACCAAATATATCATTAGTTGTGAAAACCTGTTTTAATAAAAAAATTGAACTCTAAAATTACGCTTTTTCCTCAAATTTTTCACATTACAAGTTTAGAACTCTTTAAAGTACGATTTTTTTCCTAAATTTCCAAACATTTGAAATTATTTGGTAAAATCTTAAAATTGAGTTTTTTAACGGTATTTTCAGCATTTGGAAAAAAATTAATGTGTTTTCATTGAAATGCAATTTCAAAAAGCAGAAAAGAGAAATTTATTAATAGGTTTTAGGTGCTATTAATAGACAAGCTTTTTTGAAATGAAAAATTGTTCTAAATTATTTCATGTTTTTAACCCATAGAGCATATTTCATTAGTTGTGAAAACATGCTATTTAAATAAAAATAATTTTAGATTTCGTCACGCTTCTGTGCACTTACAAAATAATGTATACACTATTGGAAATTTTAGAAAATTGTGGTGATCATTTATTACCAATTTTTATGTTTTTCCTACAGAGTTAATTAATCTCTGCTATACACAATTTTATAAATATTTATATGGTAAAGTGTCCATTGATAATAAATTGAGATTTTTAGACGGTAATTTTCAGCATTTGAGGAGAGAAATAATGATGGTGTGCATAGAATGTCAAAATTCTCATCTAAAGAGCTCTAACAAACCGAATTACTAATTTGAGGAGGATGGGAACGCCTAAAATTGGCGAGGTTTAATTCTTAATGACAATTCTCAATATTTGTTTTTTAATACCAAATATTTCATTAGAAATATTTTCATTTAGTTGACTTGAAAACCTGTTTTTAAATAAAAATTTTTAACACTTCTTGAGAGATTAAATTTATCTGCTTTTTACTAAATCCTTCAACATTACTAAATTAGAAATTTTGAACTCTTTAAGTACGAGTCTTAGCTAAATTATCAACAAATGTGGATATATGTAATTTTCTATTGTTGAGAGCTTCTTAAAATTCGCAAGTCTGTTTTATTAACTGGCTCAGTTTCAGCCCAGTTATTATGAAAAATATAATGTGTATTCACCTTGAAAATGCAATATCAAAAGCAGAAAAGTGATAATTTATTTAAATAGTTTAATATCTGTTTTTAAATCTCAAGCCTCTCTCATATAATTGCTGCTTTTATCAATCATATCGTTTTTTATATATACCAAATTATTTCATTAGTTGTGAGAAAACTCATGTTATTAATAAAAAATATTATTTTAACTCTATAATTTACATACTTATTTGCATAAGTATTTTTCACATTACAAATTTAAATATAAACTGCTTTAAATAGTAATCTGATATTTTTCACTAAAAATTTTATCAACATTATGAAATTATTATAAATTGGTAAATCTTAAAATTGAGTTTAATTTAACGGTTATATATATAATTTCAGCAATTTTAGATAAAAAAATAAATGTGAATTTCATTATGAAATGACAATTTCAAAAGCATAAAAAGTGAATTATTATTTAAGTTTTAGGGAATTGTCTTAAATTGACGTTTTTTTAATTGAGAAATTATCAAATAATTTATGTTAATTTATTATACCAATATAATATTTCATTAGTTTATTTGAAAACTAGTTTTTATAAAATAAATTTTAACTTCTAAAATATTAACGCTTTTTTTCATTTATATTTTCACATTACTAATTTAGAACTCTTAAAAGAGCGATTTTTCCTAAATTTCAACAATTTGAAAATTATTTGGGTAAATCCTTAAAAATTATGAGTTTTTAACGGATATTTATTCCAGCATTTTGTATAAAAAAAAATGTGTTTATTGTAAATACTGCAATTTTCAAAAATAAAGTCAAAGAAAAGAAGAATTTATTAATAAGTTTATAATGGATTGAATCCTTAATTAAATTGACGTATTTTTTAATGAATTTCAATATTTGTTTTTAATATATCAAATTAATATTGAAAATATTGTGTAAAACCTCTATATTAAAATAAAATATTTTTAAACTGATAATGCTTCAGAATTTATTTTCTA
>JABUQX010119741.1:20000-27500 GCA_015478945.1 Trachelipus rathkii | reverse complement strand
TACACCCCCTTCGGGGTGATCCCCCCTCCCAGATTCACACCCTTTCAGGGGGCGCATCCCCCCCTGGGTTTTTTCCTCTCGAGAGGTGGTGTGTTTGTTTAGATACTCTTGGTTAATGAAAACTGTTTTATTCGTAAGTTAGGTACGTTATGGTAAAAAATATCACTATGACAGGGTGAAATTAACACTGATTTTGGTAGAAGAAATGTGGTTTTTTGATAAGAATTAATGGCGTGTACGTATTTGACGATGATGTCGTTTTAGACAACAGGTTTTGAGTCTAGGGTTAAGCTTTGTGAGTTTAATGTCAGGTTTGCGGAAAAATTTTGCTAATGTCTACGTTTTTATTCATAGTTTCAAATAGATGTTATTTAAGGCCTAGAGACGTGTGAACACTTTTGGGGATTTGAAGGAATAGTGGTAATTTGTAGTTCGAGGGATTTGCCCCTGGTATCTTTTGATAGATTCGTTCACTTTTTGCTGAGCGGAGTTAGAGTTTTAATTAGGTCTTTACCGCGTCTTACAAATAGGGCGGGGGCACAAGCCAAAGGGCTGTGCCCTTTTACGGGGGCTTACCACCCAGCGTGAAACCTCGCACGGTAGAATCGGGTCTTCCGTGCATCTCTTCTGGGGTGATCTCCCCAAGTAGTGCTTACCCAAAGTGCTTACAGTGCTGATCATCGCCTCTGTATGATGGCGCTGTTTGCCAAATCTACCAGTTTTGAAAATGATATTTTCTGAAAGGGGGGTGGGGTCTAAAAATAGGGTAAGGGATAAGAAATATTCATGGTTACCTGTCGCACCCATCGTGAAGAGCGTTGAGGTGTTAACAAGGAGCGCAATCCCAGGGTTTTCTCTCGAAGGTTATGTTTGTGCTTTAGATACTCTTTGGTTAATGAAAAACTGTTTATTTCGTAAGTTAGGTACGTTATGTGAAATATTACTATATTACTATGACAATGGGAAAATAACACTGATTTGTTAGAGAAATGATGAGTTTTTGTAAAATATTACTGTGTTAACTTGACGATGATGTGTTAGAAAACGTGAGCCTAGGTAAGTTTTTGATTGGGGGTTAATTGTTAGGTTTGGCCCTAGATTTGCTAATGTCTATTGTTTTATATTCATAGGTTCAATTAATGTTAATAGCTCAAAACGGAGTGAACACTTGATCAGAAGATGGTGTTGGGATTCGTAATGTTGCGTCAGATGTTGGAAGTATCTTTTTGGAATGGATTTTCGGATCCACTGTTGTTAAAGGGATTTTTGGTTATAGATTGATGTCGCGGTTGGCGCGCTTTACCTGATTGCTGAAATGCTAGAAATGGTGGTATATCATATGTGTCGATTGTATTGTGATTGGAACCTAGTTAAGGGTTACTTTAACCTACCCCTTTGCATAGTAAGTTGAGATGGAATTGTTAAAGGGATGTTAAAGGATTCTTGTATTTGATTGCGACCGATCAGTGCGCGCAGGCATGCTATATCTGGCGCAATCAGATTCGGCGGATCGAGAGCTTAGTAAGGGTTTTTTTAGGCGGGGTGGTCGGTAGGGTAGTTCTCAATGAGGGGATAGATTTAAGGGGGAACGCTGGCGGCCGGACGGCTGCGCTGTGTGTAGGCAGTGATAAGTAGTAGAGTAGTCGGTACCATGCGTATTGTGCCCCCTGTTTCGGGATAATTGGAATACTAAATATAAGCTGTGCGGTGGATACTAATCGATAATGTTGCTTTTATTGATGACTATTAGACGTGATGCCGTTTTGTCGTGGGGTTTATAGACGTCAGAATATATACATAGATGGTTTGTTATATGTAGAAGAAGAACTTTATTTAGCTATATCTTGATTTATTTGCGGATAGAACAAAATACCACTCGTGTGGTTTATGATAGTCTAGGTTTAACTATTATTTCGTTTGGTTGCCCTTCGCTCATTGAGAATGTGTTATTGGCGATGGACAGAAGAGGACATCGCTGAATAAATCCTTGTTAGAGAGGGATCCGCATTTACTCATGGGACTATGCGCAGCGAGGAGGAACTGAGTCACATCCGCTATCGATGTGGTGAAGACACTTATGTGAGGTATCGTGTTCTACACCCAAGAAAGTCGGTGAGTAGATCTATGCGTCTTGGGGAAAAAAGTGTGATGTAGGTTACGGTTTTGGTATGCCAAGATGGTTAGTTACTTTTTTAGCCAGGTTGTTAAAGTGGGGAGCTTTTGCTTAATGGTTAACACTTATTCGTGCTTAAGGTTGTGTTAAGTTTGTTTGGTCCGTTGTACATTTTAATTTTCTTGTTCATATGGATGCCCTAGGTGCTTAGCTATGAGTTAGAGATATGAAAACTTGTTATGTTTAGCATATATATCGTTGGTTTTAGTATATAAGAACCTCATTTTGGGCGCTATGTTTTATCTCCGAAATGATACTTAAATGCTAGTAATCAGTTGTTAATGTAAATTAACTATTGGATATGGTTAGAGAATATCTTGAAAAAGTGTAAATAGGTTTAGAGGTTACGGTTTTGTTAATGGCTAGTTTGTTTATTCATGGCCTTAAGTTGTGATAGATTTCGTCGTGTACATTATTTCTTTAAGTCATTATATGCTAGATGTTAACTTTATTAATGTGAAAACCTTGTTATGTTAGCATATATTCCGTTGGTTAGTTAATAAGAACTCATTTTGTGCTAATGTTAATTGTTGTTGTCTAACGAACGAAATATATAAACCTTTGAAACTGAATATGGCTCGTTACGTCGGTCGTATTCTTGTTTTCTACTTCCTTTTGATGGGTTTAAAGAACGAGTCTCATTACCCATTTTTAAGGAGGGTTGTTTATACAAACTATTTTCTTCAAGTAGGTATAGTTTTCGTAGTGATGATCGATGACAGTCCTCCTCATCTTCTACGCATTGTTGTTGGATATCATCACGAGGAGTTTCGTATATTTCCCACGATGTGTCAATTTATAATTGTATCGTAAACACGAATGGGGCGGACTTGGCTAACATTGCTCATATTCCTACCAGCGGGTCAAATATAATAATTATTGCATCACTTTATGCAAATGGTTATAGCATAAAAATCATTTTCATGTTTAGGACTGTATTTTCTGAAAGGGGGACGGAGTCCTAAAAAGAAGATACTGTTATTTGGGTAAGGTTAAATGATAATTCTTTGTTAAATTTACTATGATTGTAAGAAAACTTTGGTAGGTTTGCATATATTCGGGGTTGGTTCGTATGATTAATCGGGTCAAGGTTTATGAATACATCATTTTTTTGATAAGAGTGGTTACTGTGTCAATGTAAGACACGTTAATATGTTAGAGATAAGTGCCTGGAAAAAGTATGAACAGGTTACGTTTTTGTAATGTAAAGGTTAGTTACTTTACTGGTATTAAGTATGGAACACTTTGTTTAATGTTAACAGTTTATTAGGGCGCAAGACTGTGTTTAGGGTTGTCGGGTTGTAGCATTATTTTCCTAGTTCAATGTGCTGCCTATGTTAGATTATTTTTTGTGAGAGCATTGTTGTTAGGGCCATAAGTTATTCGCTGATTTAGTAAATTATTAAGGACTCAGTGGAACTCTTGGTTTAAATGTTAACGAGTTTATATTCGTATGTTAAGCTTGTGTTAGGGTTTTGTTCTTTGTCACACCTTAATGATTTCTCTTTTCCCTTTAGTTCATTGTTAGCTTATGTTAGTTTTTATGATCGTGGAAACTTTATTATGTTTTAGAGTATATTGTGAGCGCGGAGGTGAGAATTACCGCATGTTGTGGGAGAATATTTTAGTTTAAATGTTACTCTTGTTTGTGTCAGTGTAAGAATTAACGTTAATTTTGTTAGAGTTTGCCTTTATATGAAAAGTCAAAGGTAGTTACGTTTTTGCATACCAATGTTAGTTTGCTTACTTGGTTGTTAGTGTGGAACTTTTGGTTAATGTTATAAAAGTTGTTTTCGTGTTTTAAGAAGGGTTGTGAATAGGTTTGTCTTTGTACATTATTTTTCTTTTTTTCTTAAGTTTTTCTACCGAAAAAATCAGCCGTTATTGCATGTTAAAACTTTCGTTACGCACGTTAGCATACCTTTTTTCGCTGCTCTGTCATGAATAATTAAAATGTTGTGATAAATTTTAGTTAAATACTTAAAATGTTAGTGTAAATTAACTAATCGTTAAATGGTTTTGGAGAATAATGTTGATAAAGTAAATAGGTTCCGTGTATTTTTGCACGCATTAGTGTTACTTTTTACTGGGTGTTAAGTGGTAGCCTTTTGTCTTAACGTTAGCAGTTTAATTCTTGCTTAAGATGTGTCTGGTTTGCCCTTTGTTACATTATATTCTTAGATTCATGTTGAGTGGAATGCTATGTGCTTTATTAATGTAAAAACTATGTTACGATGTTAGAGTAAACTCATTGGTCTGTATGATAAATCTACAAGCACACGTTATGGTAAAATTTCTTGTTACATATTACCAGTGTTCTCGAACTGTCTGTTAAATTTGTAAAGATTTTAAACATTGTTTATGTTAGAGAGCATTGGCTTGCAAAGGGTGAATATATACGGTTTTTCGGATGTAATGTTAGTACTTTATCTGTTGTTATAGATGTGAACTCTGTTAACGGTTAACCGTTTATTCCTGTTAAATGTGTTAGATTTATTTCACGTTGTGCGTTATATCATTGTTCAGATGACATGGCCACTAAGCTTTTATCATTAACATGGTAAAAATTTGTTACGTTCAAGCCATATATTTGTCTGATTTTGTATAAAGGAACTTGATTATAATTGCTTTCTATTATATCCACACGTACTCGACAAATGTAATCCAAAATTAATAAATTCACTAGACTCATAATCAAGATGGACGAAGACCAGGGTGGTAGGGAGGGGGGCTGGATGGTGGTTTGATTTACTGATTTACTACTGCTTTAGGGTATATAAAACGTTACAATTTTTTTAAAAGTTATAAACATAAAAAGTGTAGGAAATTTTACGAAATTTATTTATGGTTTTATTATTTAAAGATTATGAGTGTCAGATCGGCGTTAAGAATTTTAGTCCATTAGTAGTTTATTAATTATTATATATAAAGACATCCAATATTTTATCATTACATAAATATTTAATAACTCCGCACCGCACCGGAGCCAGCAACGGTGCAGCTGTCAACTCATCCTACTCCTCTGAGTAAGACTCCTTCTTCATTCTTTCCCTCATTATTCTTCCTTCCATCCTTCTTCACTCCTCCTTCGACCTCTGTTTTGCATCTGTGCTCTTTTTCAGGTCGAGACCCCCCCTAATGGGGGGTCCTAGAAACCCTATACGGACTTATAACCATCATATTCGAGTAATTCTACGACCGTAATAACATATATAAGGACAACAACATTGTTGTTATACGACTGTATTAACTGGGCACCGCAGTGGCTCCAGCCAATGTTTCTGAGCAAATTTCACAGATTCACATATCAAGTATTTCTATAGAAATTCAACTCTGAATCATCTCACCAAATTCAAGCCAATTACGGAACACTTCGATTTTTAAAAGGGGGTGGGGTCCCCTCGGGACCCACGGGGACGGTAAAAAAACCCTCGTCTACGCGGTGGTTACCTTCGCCATCTAACACCCTCCAATTTTAAAAACCAGAATACGGTAACCCTAACCATGTAGATATATATCGAACTCGGAACCGGATGCGAAGAAGAAACCGGCGGCGGAAATAATTAACAAAATAATAATAATATAATAAATAATAATATAATAATATTAATAATAATAAATAATTAATAATATATAATAATAATAATATATATATTAATATAATAATAATAATACAGCAGATCAACACTAATGATGTCTGAACTCGCATAAACCGAACCCTGACCGGAACCCGGAGCGGAGCCGGAGTCGGAGTCGGAACCGTGGCTGGAGTCGGAGCCCAGGAGTTCCGGAGCACAAGACACCCTCGAAATTGAGATCCTTCGTTGATTCTCAATTTCTCGAGTAATAATAATAATATATAATCGTGTATTAGTGTATGCGCATGCGCGCGCGCACGCGCGTAATTAAATATTATGAAATAAACATCATAAATCAATTACTTATCTCAAAAACACGCTGTCTTATCAGCTACTGCTGTAAGGACACTGCCAGAGCTCGTATTCCAAATGTGGTCTCTCAAGTGGGGACGTAACTACTAAAAGAGATAAAGTACCAACTTCGCGCCGCAAAGATAGAGGGTCAAGTGAACTGGAAAGTACAGACAGTTTATAAGCCTTTTGGCTTTTTGACTTCGACCCCTGTCCAAAGCCGGGTGGAAGACCAGAGCCCCCCGCAGATTGAGAACAGTACTTTCCCCCATCCAAGGGCGGAATGCAGACCCTTGTAATATGGAGTAACTGAGAAAGAGGAAAAAAAAAAAAATCGCAGTCTAAACAGAATCCCAGTTTCTCTTCCTTTGGAGGCCGCCCTAACGAACCGTTGTTGATGTGAAGGTTTCCAAGACATTTTTTTTGTTTATGTTAAGGCCAAGGATGTTTATATTATCAACAGGAGGGACGAGAGAACCGTCGAAAGAAATAGGAAAGTTAGATAAGGTGTTTTAGAGAGGGAGATTTGTAGAAGTAAGTTGAATTTTTAAAGAATTGAATTTCACAAGGTTGAAGACGTGGACCTCCAAATCGGAAAATTCTATCTAGATCAAGCGAGAATAGAATGAAAAGGTTAGGAACGAGAGGCAAATTCTAGGAGTAAAAGAAGAGCAAATTGAAATGGAGTTGAGAATGAAGGGTCGAGTCTCAATGGCATATGAGTGGATAGAGGTAGATGTGCCAGGTGAAAAGATCATTAATGAAAAAGTAAGAATAAAGTAGGAGATAAGACAGAACCCTGAGGACACCACTTTTGACAGAAAAGAAGAAGTCCGCCATCCATCACCACAGAGCCGATATTTGAGTGACTTGCAAAGAAAGCTAGACAATAAGTAAGCAAGAGAAGTAGAGAAAACCGCAAGGAGGGGAGCTTGGAGGAGCAAGTGATGCGTACCATACCCGGTCGCGGTCAAATGCTTTTAAAAAATTATTTCGCCTATATATATTTATATATTATATAAATTAATATATATATATATATATATTATATATTATATATATATATATATTATATATACACTCTAATATACCGTATATATATATTATATATATTAATCATATGAATTGTCCTTTAAAAAGGATGTTAACCCGATATATTATCGAACGAAACGATGTAATCGCATTTTTTTCCGATTATTTTCAAAGGCAATGAGCGTCAGAGTTGCCAAAAACATTTTTTTTTTTGATTAAAGGAATACCCAAGAATAAACCGCAAAATGGAAGGCAGTCCCAGGGTCCTCTCTTCGCACTCAGCGGGTGACCGAAAACGAAGGGGGCTCCTCTGTCCCACCGTCGGTTCGAGCCCCTTAAAAAAAAATAAAAAAAATATTTTCAGGA
>JABUQX010119741.1:0-17500 GCA_015478945.1 Trachelipus rathkii | reverse complement strand
AATATTAATCCTCCTTAGAACTTCTATCCTTTTCCCCTCTATCACACTCGCAACATGGTTTTTGACAAAAGCACTCTACTATCACTCTCCTAACCGATCTAATCCAACAACACATTCTCACGGGTTTTTAGTCAAACTTCCCCTCCTCTTCTTGTAGCAATAAACATTAACAATGAATTTGATTCAATCCCCCGTCACATTTTAATAGACAAAGTCTTAAACACAGATATAACCATCAAAGACAAGAAAATAATAGCAAATTTCCTATCCGGTCTAACAGTTAGATTCATCCAACTTCACCACTCCTCCAGTTCATACAAATGTGAACTGGTGAGAATAATGCTCATTATCTAATCTAGTCCCCTAGGGAGCCATTCTTTCACTTACACTTTAAAACCTTTTTATGCATGACCTACCTCATCCCACTTCCCCTTTCATAAAAATTAATATTTATGCTAATGATCTAACAATCAAAGCTCAAAATTCCTCCATAAATATAGCATGCAAAGAACTCCAACAATATATAAACCAACTGGAGCAATGGTTAACAACGAACAGAATGACGTCATCACCTCAAAAATCAGAAAGAATATTGCCTTACTCATCCCAGAAAGAAGAAAATCTAACATCCACCCAGAAATATTCATATCAAACAATAGACTCGAAATCCATCATCTAATAACTGAAACAAAAATTCTCACTTTAAGAGAAGAAAGCCCATCCTTACATGGATAGAGGACTCACCCCCAACTATTTACATTTACACTCACTCTACAATAATCCCGCAACCTGCAAGCATAAGTTCAATGGAAGAAAATTAAACCCCCCCCTGCCTACCCCCGCCTCTAGAAACCGAAAAAAAAAACACCAGCATTATACAATTCCAATATATGCAATACGTTCCCCCCCCCCCCACTCCACCTTCAGACACTCCCAGTTTCAGTAAACACATTGACAAACAATTAACTCTAAGAACGATCTTCCCATATCCAAATAACACGTCCACTCGAAATATCCCCTAGGGAACAAACTTTGGACCGCCAAACCCGAGAAATGCTGTCCCGTCTCCCTTCGCTCTGGGCACCATCCCTAAAATTTAAAATGTAATAAATTTAACCCTACTGAACCTACTGTCAAAGGAGTTTTCCAGACAGACCCTAGCGAAGACGAGGACATAGAGCTAACAAAGGACACGGAACGGATAACTTTAACAACGCTTGATATCTATAACGGACATTCTTCAATGACTAACGCTGTGGGTTGGCCACAAAATAAATTCTCGACTGTCGGTAGTCCTTGTTCTCGTAGAAGGGGGAGCGGGACGTCCAAGTGTTATATATAATAGTATATATATATAGTGCATCAAAGTATAATATATATATATATATATTATAATATATAGTATATTATGGACTACCTGAAACTAACAGTTTATAAGTATTGAAATAGTATAATATATATATATAATATAATAGGCCTATATAATATAATATTTAGAAATATATATATACCGTATGCCCTTGAATGTTTTACGACTCCGTCAGTTATGATTGTTTTATTTTTAAATAATTGCTACTATGATCTAAAGCATATCTCACCCCAATGAAATTTCAGGTGTGGTAACGCGACATGATTCAAAAGTTCGAAATATTTTAAATAATTTTTTAAAATTCACAAATATTTTATGTTAAATATTGTTTTAGAAACATGAAAAAATTAGGGTTCTCAAGAAAGTACGCACACTTACAGAAAACCAGATAACATATTTGGAAGTCAGCGTATAAGTTATTACAAAATGTAAAAAAAAACAAATAAATTTTTCATAAATCAAATATCTCGAAAAGTACACACTTACAGAAAACCAATTACATATTTGGAAATCAGCTATAAAGCTTATTACAAATATGTAAAAAAAAAAAAAAAAAAATAGGGGCTCGAGCTGACGGGGACAGAGGGGGGACGTTTCCATACCCTGTACGGAGGGGCGGAGGAACCCCGCGACACCCAAATTACAAAGGAGCGGGGGGTTCCGGAGGACCCTCCCCGAAGAGGGGGGAAATAGTCCTACCCTGTCGTTCCCCGGAAGGCGAGAGAACCCGACTCCTGCCATTTTGCGGTATACCCTTGGGTTATTCCTTAGTTAAAAAAAAAAAATTAAAATTGACGGCAGTCGTAAAACGTAAAAGGTCCTAAGATTTTTGAATCATGTCCGTTACCACTTCAACTAATAGGATAGAATCTTGTATAAAAAATATTATCCATAAAAAAAAACATTAAAGAAAATATTCGAACTAATTGCCCTATCGACTAGTGCATAGCTACTAGTATGATTATTAGATATATATATAATATATTATATATATATATATATATAATATGCCATTGTGGTTAAGAGAAGGGCCAATATATATATATTACCAGGTATCTGATATTTCAAGTATATAATAATTTACTTAATATATAGTATAATATATATATATATATATATATGGCCAGCAGCCCGAAGAGTTCAGGATTGTCCGTCATAGGTATCTTAAAAACTATTAATGCTACAGTTAAATCCGAACTAACATGCGGAATGCTGGTCCAAATTTTAGTCCTGTGAAAAAAAAAAATAAAACAAAAAGAGAGAATCTCAAAAACTAACAATAGCTACAGCGAAAAGAATAATTTTTGGAATCCTGGTAAAATTTCAACATAAGAAAATGTATATATTAAAAAAATAAAATGCTTTTAATGATATAATATAGTAATAGTGATTTAGGAAGGTCCTATTTAGAGACGCGTTTTATTAGGTTCTCGATAAAAAATTAGAGCTTTCTATTAAATTTGCTTTATGACGGCAGACCACTTAGTGGGTGGCTCGAGCAACGCTCGGGTAGACATAGGGGCGGACGTTTTTCCATACCCGTAGGGAGGGGCGGGAGGAACCCCCGCGACACCCAAAACCAAAGAGCGGGGGTTCTATGTGAGATTAGTAAGTGTATTTTATAATTTATAAATGGTATTAATGTTTATATAATAAGTATTAGATCTATAATAATACTAGGAGATAGTTGATAAGTACTATGACTTATAATAGTATGGTTATATTTATAATATCGTTAGTATTGTTTAGATATAAGTATCATAAGTGAATGACATTAGTTGTATGTATATTATATAATTATCAGTATATATTATTATATATTAATAAGTGTATATGTGTAGTGTGTAGTTATTATAGTTAATAATATATAATTATATATATATAGGCTTGATAATATATATAATAGTTAGATTAGAATATAATTATAAAGACATACTAATGATATATATAGTGTATAAGAAAGCTATACCTGATATAAATAGCTAGACTTAGTAGATAATATATATTAATATATATTAATATCACCAATCTGATAATTTACCGCTAATATTTAAACCTTAATAAATATATACCTCTATAGGGGTGGATAGAAACACCCCATGATATTAGGAGGGCTGATATGTTACGTATAAGGCCTTAGCAGGAGGGGAAATGAGTACAGCCAAAAGGCTAAAGAAACGTGCAGTGGCTATTTGGAAAGACCAGATGAAGACGCGACCCAGTAAGTGCGCGAACACGCTCAGAAGATCGCGTTCTGGCTGGGTCACGGGGGTTGGAGAGCGCGGAGACGTAGCTAGATAGGGTTGGGCACTAATGTTACACGCGTTCTGGCTGGCCACTATGTTAGATAAGGAGGCGATACCATATACATAGATAGCATTGGACATGTATCAAGGATTGCACTACTACATAATTGGCACTCACTTATGGTACTATAATTATAATTTTCTAATTATTTAGGTTCACTTCAACTTGGCGTTAACTCTTAACCTAGGTACATCTACACCAAGGGCCTACTCATTATATATAGATAATACTCAGTTATTAAGAATACAAACTATAATATAGAACTAATCAATATTATAGATATACTACCTACTTACGGTGTAATTGGGAGAGCAACCAATTTAAAAGTTAGGGCAATACAATATATAAGTAAAGATCAAAATGTTGTCCCAAAATGCGTTTTGCAGATGTGACTACGCAATATCGAATAGCACCCTTAGTTGTTCGAATTAAAGTGCCTAAAAACTCATTTTGCGGAGTTGTATTGTCCTAATTTTGGTGGGGTAGGTACTATTCACTAACGAAATACCACACGTGGGAGAGTAACCACCCCGAGTTGTGGCAGTGAGTCGGTTTCTCGGGCCTCTAGTGAGTACCTATAGCGGGTGGTGACTAGAGTCCTCACCGCTCGGGTGAATAGGGTCTCCGGGTATATGAGCCCGCCGCATCGTGTTGGTCTATTGGCGGGGTTGTGCGTCGGGGTGTAGAGGTTCGCTTCCGACCATTCCCCTCCGGGTATGAAAACATCCCCCGCCTTCCGTCGCCCTAATCGGACCTCGAGAGCCCCCTACCAAATAGAGGCGGTAGAAAAGAGAGTACCTCCATTTGAGGGGGCGCTCGTTGACTCGGAGGTTCCGGTAAAAGTTGAACCCTAAACTTTACCTGATACGCGACGTAATGTCTAGATAAACGAGCCGCGTAAACGGTTTACGAATAGTACAGGCTTTTTTACTGCCGAAAATAATATTAAGAACCCACTATGTAGAGTTTTATGTGAGGCTTTTGGGGCGAGGATGGGAATCTAGGGTGTTTAAGGTTGATATTATATAGCTAGTTAAGGTATAAGTGTATAGTATTATAGAAGGAATAGTATAAAAAAGGTAGTTAAGGACTGAGTAGTGTATAAAAGGCTAAGGTATGTATAAATATAGATAGTATATATTAATGACGTAATGGTGTATATTATAGTGCTATATGATAGTAGGTGTATATAGTTAGTATATGTGAATTATATATATATATGAGTAGGATTATAGTATATAATATATATAGTTTAAATATTACCTCATATTCCTCATTTTTGCAGGGCTTCAAAAAAAATTTAAAATCATTCATCTTTTCTACCAGGAACGAAAAGAAAGTTTGTTCGGCGAAAAATATTGCACGTCACCTACAATAAAAGTTAAGTTTCTCTCGTTGTTTAGTAAACCATCATGATATGAGGGGTGAAAGTCATGTGTGTATTAAAACTTTTTGTTCAAGCTTTTAAATTGGCGCCGCGCAACCGAGACGGCAAAAAAAGGCCAAAAAAAAGCGACATTTAATGTCTATTAAAATACCGAATATACATATAATTATTAGTGCTATCAAAAAGTAAAATCCGAATACACTTAAACGAAGATAACTTAAAAATGAAAAAAATAGTATTTTGGCAAAGTACATTCCCTATGAATCTATCTGAGTGTGGTTCAGCTTTATCATAACGACTGGCCCTCCGCGCTACATAATATTGTCAGATTGCCAAAATAGCGGTGGGCCAAAATATTACCAACATACGAAAATATATATTATAGTAGGTTAGGGCCTACATATAAAAATATTTGGGTGAGGTAGAACCCATTATTATTATGAGGGATGATACCAATAATATAATAAGGATTTAGTTTTATTACAGATAAATATAATATATATATATATATATAAAATATTAAAATTAGTATTATAGGTGGTTATAGCTCAGCATATACTGTAGCTATACGCAGATTTGCCCCGTAAGAGTTAGGAGTCACTTACGCAAAACTCCCAGGGCGTCAGTAGTGAGTGCACGTCACGCATGTTCAGCTATACGACAAATACGAACGACAAGGCTCCTTTTAAATATACCACTAAAAGGCCCCATAATATACCTAGTATTATGAGAGTCATAGCAAACCACTTATATTACTATTATATTCAGAATATAAGGGTTATATTTAGTCACATAAAATAATATATATATATAAATTTGTAGTTATATAGAATATAAAATAATATATAATAGATATTTTTTTATGACTCCTCAATATAATATATATAATAAATAAAATATAATTATTATATTTAAGGGTAGTATATTTATATATATATAGCCTATATATATATATATAATATAATAATAATATATAATAAAATTAGGTATATACACATGCTGCCGAATAATAATAATATAAATAAATATATATATATTTTATAGGGATTTTGAATCATAATAATATATATAATATAATATATAATAATATATATATATAATATAAGTTATCAATTTAAACCATTGTTTTGTATAAATAATATATAGGTCATAATGGTCAAAATATATATAAATCATTTAGTTTTTACAGAAACTTCAGGTACTAGTATAATAAAATAGATATATATATTATAATATAATATATATATATATGATAAGTATATTTATAAATAAATATAATATATAATATAAAAAGATATAAAGTGAAAGTGAGCGTTAATTTTAAGCTTTGTAGTTTAAACTCCACTAAATGATTTAATCGGTCAGTTGCATTTCCAATTTATTGGTTTATCTCGACTACAAATTCTCCAAAAGGCCTATTATAATATTCTTATAAATAAGAATGTTAGTTTAAAATACCTCAGTTTTGTATGAGAAACATCTATATTCTTCACGGTACTTGTCCAAAAGTGAAACATACCCTGTAAACAAAGGAGGAAGTGACCCCAGTCTCAAGTGAGAGGCTCAACTAATACCTTACTTTAAAACATCGTTGACATGAAAAGTGTTTGGTGTGCCTGTTACATAGCAGAGGCATTGTAGGTTTAAACGGGGTCATTTTTTACAGTAGTGTTTCTTGGTGGACGGCAGTGGAAGCGGTCACGCAGGGGGCGGGAGCAGGAGCATGAGGCTACAGCTCTTTCCCCCGAAAATATTTACGTAAAGATTAAGATGTCGCCTGCAAAAAAAGTGGCGGGGTAGCCGGTAGGTTGGTCAAAAGGACTAGGTAGATAAACCTTTACTTGTTTTTTGTTTTTTTTTCACTGGATGAATACCCTTCTTTCATTAATAGTTTGCTTCTATGTAACTCGAAATGTCTCTGCGTCAAGTACAGAAAGGGGTCAAGAAGGAGTGTGAATATTATAAATGATGCCCGTAATGATTTTTCCATCCTTTCAACACCATTACAGTAATTACTAGAAGAAGATATTAAGCACCTACAACCCCTCCATTTATTTTTCAACCTACTTTCTCTAAACGTATTAAACGTTAAAAGCCTTTTATATTTCCCTTTAATAATTGGTATGATACACCGAAAAGTAGATAACAATAAATGTAATAATAAATTATAAAACTTGTATTTAATTCAATTGGATCATTATAACATTTCACTATATCAGGAAACCGCCAAAATATGAAAAATATACTAAAAGCAATAAAAACTATCATAAAATGCCCCCTTCGAGCTCTTCATCCTATGTTAATGTTATAACTATCTGAATTTCCCGCTGATTTTTTGACTACTTATATTAAAAGTTCCAGTTGACGCAAATATGCCCGGTAAGCGGTTATTGTCCATCTACCATACTGCTTATTTGTTACAAGCAATAATTTGACAGTTTGCAAAGAAGTTATTTGATTGTGTGTACATAATTCCTTTATAGGTTTCATCTATGGAGGTTTCCATAGAAATGATAGCATAGTTTTTGATTTATCTGCATTACACTCGTTTACTATGACACAAATATTTAGGTTCATCCTTCTTGGTAAAAGCATAAAATGTTTTATATATTCGTATTATAAATTATACTTGCTCGGTATTATTATAATCGCATAACACAAAATTTAATGCCATCCTACATGTAAAAGATGTGGATCAGTTTCTCCCTTGTGAGAGGATTGCTTCCATTAAGTACCTAGACGATGAACAGATTTCGATTAATTGACAAGCGCGAAACTTTTTAATATATAAATTATGATACTACCTATGTGAATAGCCACTTTATATATTTAAATTAAATAAGTTATAGAAATGAAATATATGATAATATATAACCTAATAATTGAATATAATAGTTTTATAATATATAATAAAACCCTACCCTATATAATAGTCCATCTTTCCCTCTTAAAGAAGTGATATCCTAAACATAAAAAATGTTAAAGCTCATACCTCGAAAATAATCACGCATGACCCTGATCCGATCTAACCCAAATACACTTGACGTCGTTAAGCTTCCACAACTCCCATAGTTGAGATAGTAAGTGAGAATTAAACGTCTGCCACATGTTGCTTTTTAATTATTATAAAGTTATTTCTTATATTTCATAAAGTTATCCTTTTTGGTTTATAAATATAAAGATTTAAAATTATCGGTTCTCGAGCGACGGTGGGACAGAGGGGAGGACGAAGTCCCCCCCGTCGGTCCCCGGTAGGCCGAGGCCGAGAGACACTGACTCTTTGACATCTTGGCGATTGAATCTTGGGTACATTTCCTTTCAGCGTTTATATAAACAAATATAAGAGAAAAGAGCCCTAAATTGGCAACGCTTGATACGCTCATATATTGCCTTGAAATGACAATCTGAAATACCAAAAATCGCATTACTATCGCTTCGTTCCATATATATCGTGTTAAGCCATTTCTCTCTGTAAATATATAAGCCACAAGCTCTGAGCCATATGATAATATATATATATAATGAGTACTTTTATGTTATATTAAATGGCTAATATATTATAAACGTAAATATTATAAATAGTAATAGTAATTTATAAATATATTATATAATAGATATTAATAAATATGATTGATATATAATATATTATTATTAGCTCAATATATATATATTTACATTAACAACAAATACATTCAAACGAAATGTGTTTTCACAATTTAGATGATAAAAAGATATGCGCCCTAACGCAAAGTGCCTAATCCGCAGTGCCACATTTTTATGTTTGGGGACATTGCGGACATGATGACACTACATACCCCCTGCAAAGATTGAGGCTGAAGAAGTCCCCGCTGATTAAATAATTCCTATGTTTTAAAAATAATATAACATTACATTTCGGTGAAAAACTAGATTATGATCTGTTTTTCACAAATATTAAAAAAAAAAAAAAAAAAGAAAAGATAAAAATTAAACAGTTTGCTTTTGCCAGATGCTTCTTTTTCTAAAAATAAATAAAAAAAAGAATATTAGCCTTGTTAATGTGTTATATTAAAATTAAATAATGAGTTCTAATATTCCATAATTCAATGTTTACTAATAAATAGGTATGATGATATCGTACTGAATACAAGGGGAAGACGAAAGCGAAAACGTTTGGATATTATCGTTAGTGATGTAAAATTATAGACTATATGGTAAGGGACTATAGGCTAGTATTGCCCTTGTTTAAAGCGCTAGATCATTATGTGAGTCCAAGGGTTCCCGTAGCTTACCCCGTAGAATGCCCTCCTGTTAAAATCTAGACTTATTTGAAGTAAGGACTC
The DNA here is from genome assembly GCA_015478945.1 of Trachelipus rathkii. Lineage (NCBI taxonomy): Eukaryota > Metazoa > Arthropoda > Malacostraca > Isopoda > Trachelipodidae > Trachelipus > Trachelipus rathkii. The sequence continues at coordinate 8,115 of JABUQX010119741.1, read as the reverse complement.
TAGAGCTAAGTGATGTATAAAGACTAGACCCATAAATGGCGTAAGGAGACCATCGTAACTAGCCCTGAATCCGTCTAAGAGCTAAGACCATCTATGCAAGGTTAAGGCCCACTCTAGCTAGTGATGGTTCACCAGCGGAACCTATTACCCCGAACATATAGCGCGAAAGGCACATCTAGCTTAGTCGATCGTTAAAGACATAGACCTACTGACAAACAGGTAAGACTCTCCAGCTAGTGATGTTAAGCTAGACATATGGTAGGTACTCATTGCTATAAAAATGTCTTAAATTAGAACATTATATGGGTAAAGCGGACTCTAGCTAGTGATGTATCATAAGCATAGACATTAATGGGTAAGGACTTACTAGCTTATAGAATGATTTAAAGTCTAGAACATATTGAGCGTAAGGAGTTCATAACTATGGGCATGTTAACAGATAGACATATAGGTAAGGACTCTACACTAATGATGTTATAAAGCTAACATATAGGTGAAAGACTCTAGCCGTGAAGTGGATGTTAAAGCGAGGACCATATATGTAATATGCGTTAAAAGGAGCCTACTTAAGTGATGTATAAGCTAGACATCATGGTTAGGGACTAGCTAGTGATTGTTTTAGAAGCTATATACATTATTGAGGGTTAAGGAACTCTTAAGTCTAGAATGATTGTTTAAAAGCGAGTACATATATGGGAAGGACTCTAAGTACTAGTGTATGTTTAAAAAGCATAGACATAATAGTAAAAGCGTAAGGTGATGTAACTAGTGATGTTAAAAGCTAGGCATTAATGGTTGGATTAGGGACTCTAGTCTATTGATTGTACAAAGGTGCGTAGACATATTGGATAAGGATCTTCTAGCTTAGTGAATGTTTAAAAAGATAATGCATCCCATGGGTATATATTAGAGGGACTCGTACAATAGTGATGTTACAAGCTACACATAAATGAGAGCTTTATAGGAAACCTAGCTAGCTGATCGATTAAAGCTATAGACATATTGTGTTTAAGGATGAGTGGTAACTAGTGGATTAACCGGAGAGCGATAAATGGGTAGACCTACCCCTTAGGCTGATGGTTTAAAGCTAGCCATATGGGAAGGCGTACTCGAGCTAGTGATGTTGAAATGCTAGACATATGGGTAAGGGACTCATAGCTTGTTGTATGTATTATAAATGACTTAAGAACATATATGTGAGGTTAAGGAACTCTAGCTTAATGTGCATGTTTAAGCTAGACATAATGTATATAGGTTAAAGGACTCTAGCTAGTATGATGTAAAATGAACTAGACATTATGAGTCATGGTATAAGGACTCTAGCTAGTTGATATGTATTATAAGCATATATGTGAACATATTAGTAGGTTAAGGAACTCTTTAATCTATAGTGATTGTTAAAGTTATATACATATATGTTATTAGTCGAAACTTCTAGCTAGTGATAGTTAAAACTTTAGAACATATATGTGTAAAGGAACTCTAGCGTTTTATTATATTGTGATAGTTAAAGCTTAGATCAATAGGTTATAGGATACTATGCTAGTGATGTTAAATGTCTTATGATTCAATATAGGTAAGTGACATCTTTAGCTAAAGTTGATTTTTAAATAGCATAGGACATATGGGATATTAGTACTACTAGCTTAGTAGATGTATTTATAAGCTATGACATAATTGTATATGAACTTATATATATAACTTAGAACTAGTGAATGTTAAAAGCTGTGACATATTATGGTAAGGATCTTAAGTCTAAATGATGTTAAAAGCTAGAATCAAATAATGGTAATAATGGACTACTAGCTAAGTTGTTATAGTAATAGAACCTTAGACATAATGAAGGGTTTAAGGACTCTTAGACTAGTGTGATTAAAGCTATCATATGTACATAATGGCGTTAAGTACCATCTAGCTTAGAGTGATGTTAAAGCGAGACAAAAATATTGGGTAAGGATCTCTTAGCTTAGTTGATGGTAGAGAGCAGAAAGTGGCACCCGGCCTACCCAGGATCTCTAAAAGCTAGTGACTGTTAAAGCTAAAGGGTCCCATTATGGGGCCTATGCCCGTCTACCTACTCGATGTGTTAAAGCTGATTAGTGGGTGTTGTCAGGGTTCCCAGATTAATTCCTTAGGAATTTACACTTGTAAATGGAAATTTCCAATATCTTAGTTCTTTCTGTCGTTGTGTTAGTAAAAGGACACTGTTTAGGGTTTATTTTATGTATGGTCTTTACTAGAATAATAATTTTCTAACTCTAGAGAAATTGTGAAATACAAATATTTTTTCTGACCCGAAGGCTGAAACTACTATGCAGTGTTGATAATTTAGACCGAGGTAAAAAAAAATAGTCTCAACTCTTCTTAGTCAAAAGTTATTTAATCATTGCCTAAATTTCTCTAGATATTTAATGTACTATTCATTTTGTTCTTCTAAATTTAATTACATAGGCAAGTTTTGAAATTATTTTTAATTATTTCAGCTACATTTAATTGGATCTTAGTATGCCTATAATAATGTAATCGGGGAAGTCTCGACATGTACTATCACAGAAAGAAAGTTCAGATAGGATTAAAACTGCTTGCCATAAGCGTTCGTGACGAAAGCGTGAGCTCCCTCCTCGCCACTCCTATTAATTTTGGAAAAGTTAATTCTCTTTTCTGACTTAACACCTTTTGTATTGTGTTTAACATAGTTAGGTAATTTCAATCCACTTTTAAATTAATATATTATATTGTTCAATTTATTTTTTAAAATTGCTGTGGAAAAATAACGAAATAAAATGTGGTGAGTCTCCCGCACATGACGAACCATCAATTACTTGGGAACGTAGGAGAGTTAAGATAGATAAATATATATAAATAATTATTAATATATATTATATTATATATATATTATATAATTATATTAATTTATTTATATATATTTTATATTAATAATATTAATATAATATATATATAATATAATTATATTTTATTAATTAATTTATTAATTAATTTATAAATATATAATATAAATATATTATATAAATTAATATATAATATTATTGATATTAATATTAATTAATCTTAAGAAATAAATATATATATAAAGTAGGGTGATGTCCTATATATTCTATGTTAAAGCAGGTGACGATATTGTATTAATTGTTGTTATTAGTGAGGTTATTATTTCATTAATTACCTCTATTTGAGTATATAATTATTTTATATTATAATTATTAATTTATATTTATAATTAATATATTTATTATTTTTATTAAATTATATTTATTATTATATATTTAATTATATTATTATTAATTTAATTTATTTAATTTATTAATTATATTAATTAATTTAATTATTTATTATTATTATATTAATATTAATTATTATTATTAATATAATTAATATATTATTTAAATAAATAATGTATAATAATTAAATAATAATAATAATAAATAATAAATAATAATAATATATAAATAAAGTAATAAATAATTAATCAATAAATAATTTAATATTATAATAATAAATGTTATACCTATATCTATATTTGTGACGACCTCACTCTTTATCTCCGGCATTCAATTGTAAGACTTAATGGTATATAGTGTATTTTAGAAATAAGAGGCTAGTGTATATATATTAATAATTAATATATATAGTATATTTATATAATATTGATAACAGATAAAAACGTTAAAGTGATAGAAAACGTCGGGGAAGGATAAACCCTTGGAAAAAATTTCATCCGCTAGTATCACACAAATGAACTGCTCCAGCTTGAACGAAAAGCTTGATGTAATATTCTTCCCCCAATTCCACAGTGTTATAGTGTGTGAAACCCATATTTCAAGCACAAGAGAATTAAGCACGCCGACACAGTCAAACACATTTGTCCGACTTGGTGAAATTAGGTTGGATAAGAGATATAAGAGAAACCTATCATCACGATATATCTCATATACACTCTGGATTATTCATGTGTGAAAACATACCTAATATTTTACGACTCTAACATTTTTGGCCCCATTGTGCATTTTTGAGTTTTTTCCACGTTTGTCCTTTCTCCAATTAGAGTATTTATTCCAAACGTTTTCATCCCTATTAAGTTTCATAATATAAAATCGGAAACGTCGGCAGGTTTTTTTTCTTTGTAACATATATTCTATCATAGACAAATGTTATTAAATATAACTCTTGAGACATATTTTAAACTATAATAATATATATTTTTAGAGGATTACATTTCCAAAGTGTTTTTATATTATCGTTATTCGTTAATGATGGTGTTTACATCGCGTAAGCCCTCATTTGATACAACGGGGTTGATCAACAGGAGTGCACTCCTGTAAACATGTATCGTTTCAATGAAATTGACCGGTTCCCCCATCGATTGATAATGGTCTTAATAGAATCAATATAATATGAACTGTGTAAACACATGGATGTCGCACGTCCAATCTACTCTCAGGTAATATTAACAAGTTATTATGCAATTGATTTGTAAGATTATATTTCTCCTTCAATCTCACTTACATATTTTTTACTTTATGTATGTGTAACAAAAGTGAAAATGCTCATTAAAAGTAATGTTAAAATCGATCTGTATATACATATATATAATAATATTATACTGATTTGAGGTGCTCGGTGATACCATATAAAAAATGAGGAGTTGTTATATGTTGTACAGGAACAATAAAACTGTTGCGAATTTAAATACCACTTGAAAATATGATTCAATATGCAGTGCTGAACCTTTTACAAGAGTGTAAACTAACAGAGGGTTGTCTTACTAAGAAAATAAATCGATAAAGACTCAGATACTCTTCCAAACTTGGAAATAAGATACAATCAACTTCTTAAAAGAAAAGCAGAGGCTGGACTCGTAATTTAAATAGCCTGCAAACAATAAAAACTATTTCTCCTGGTACTTCAACGAGCTTGATACGTCCTGTCTGCCGACTCGAAGAATACTCTCATCAACCAAAGGTAATACTACACGCACAATTTTGTATAAAACATTTCATTTATTTGTCATTAAAATCAAAGAAGTTTTTGATAATTTAATAAGTAATTCTTAAATACGATTAAAATTTACTAATAAGTTTTGTTAATAATACACATGATTTTTATTGTATCATTAAAAAAAAAATGAATAAATGATAATAAATTAATAATGAATAGATAATAATAATTAGAATAATTAAATAATAATTAACCTTTGTAAAATATATAGATAATTAATTAAACTTTATACTATCCTCTTGTTCAATCCTTTTCATTTTTTTGGAACCCCGAATACTCACCATAGAATAAAATAAGAAATTAAATTATTAAACCAAAAAAGCATACACACTCGCGCATTCAACATTTCAAAACCGATATGAGATGTCAAAAAATTCCGAAATTCATCGCTCACTCATCTTTTTCTTTTCTTTACTTCTTGTTATATGATAAAATAACCATACGTACAGATTTTAAATGAGTATAAAAATACTGTAAACAATTTAATTTATGTTCATGCACACATACATTGTTGCACAATACGGCTTAAAAAGACTATAACAAACACACACACATACAATCCCTTAAAATAATATCGAATCAAAGCTTATTTTTAGACTAAGGCGACCTTCAAGACTTTTTAATTACAACAAACTAAATTTTATTGTCCCGGTCCTCGACCTTCCACCAATCAGGTTATAGACTCTCAGCTTTGTTTCCTTACGTTAATTATGTTACTCTTCTTTTTTTGGATTCCTCTTTATTTATTATTTTTATTTGTTAATTGTATTATCGTCCACACTGAGAAAGGATAATGCCATATATATAAGAGATTAACGTTTTATGATAGCATGTCTGCCACCCGAGTTCCGTTATTAGCAGTTGTATTGTATTATATGAGTTTGAAATTTTGCAACTATATCTCAAAATGCATAAGCGACTGGGACAGCACGTTTTAATGAATTATTATAAGTTATAAGTATACATATGGCATAAGTCGATGATGATGTTAAACAGAATTTTATTCCTCACCCGTTGATCATAGAGTTAGCAATATTATATATATATACCTAGATTATATATATATATTATTATAGGTAAGATAATAAATAAATTGATATACCATCCCTTCATTATATATACTATTAATATATATAATAGATATAATATATATAATATATATAGTATATATATCGTAAATGTCGTAGAACATGTGTCGCACCACGAAAACGATACTAATCATTTTGGAAACATGTTCAATTAAGAATTTTCTCTGGAAAAAAAAAAAATTTAAAAATATAATTGAAAAATAGTAATAAAGAATTAAAAATATATTTTTTTCACTCCACACTAAGCGCTACAAATCTTAGCATATAGGCACCCCATTTAACTACATGTCAGAAAAGAAACAGAAAATCTAAAGATTTTTAAAGCATAAATTAGGTGAAATTTGGTTTAAAGCCACAGCTCATATCTCAAAAACTACAAAATAGCTACAGGATACTGTGGTTTTAACATTGCCGGAATGCGTCCAATTTTAGTGCGGAAATGTAAGAAAAAATAAATGAAAAAAAGAGAAATTAAAAAAAATATTATCTCAAAAACTACAATAGCTACGAGCGAAAAGGAATACATTTTTCCAATCCTGGTAAAAGTGTTAGAGTAACGTAGAAAATTGTGAAAAAAAAAATATGATAATAACAAAAAAAATCTAGTTATGTTAAAATTATATGATTAAAGAGCCTATTAGCCTATTTAGAGACCTGTGATTTACCCATATATGGTTACACTTATAAACATAAATAGACAAATCTATAAAAATTTTTGCATTATTATTTTATATTAAACTAAAAGAGTACCACACATAGTGATTGGAATAAAAATATGACCAGCACACATCATTTGGCAGGAATACGGGGTCCAACTCTGACTACCGGAGAAGAGAAATACGGGATAAAGACAGAAATCCCTACTAACCCCTCTCGAAGGTAGACGGTTCTTCAACACTGATATACCCCCGCAATAATGCTCTTTGTATTTATACCGTTCTACAGGAGGTTCCTCGCGCGCTCCCCTTACGGGGTATGAAAACGTCCCCCCCTGGAGTTCGCCCGTCGGCTCGAAAGAGACCACCTAAACGAGTTTGTGCCTGCTGCTCGATAACCTTTACAACATTAAGTATGCTTATCCCTATATTATATTATGTCCCCGGCGTCCTAATAAAAAAAAATAGCCAATATTTTATTTTATTTTATTTATATTTTTTTTGTTTTACTTTTCCTTCTAAAAATTACAAGGATTCCAAAAATGTATTCCTTTTCGCTGTAGCTACCTGTGTTTTTTGAGATACTTCTATTTTATTGTGCCATTGTGTGCTATTTTTTACAGTTTCCGCAATCAAATTTTGCCAGGATTAAAACAATGTAGTCCTTTTCCCTGTAGCTATTGTAGTTATTTGAGATATGGATCGCATGATAGTGTGGTTTATACCAAGATATTCACCATAGTATATAGTAATAGGTAGTATAGTATATAGTAGTATATATATATCGTGAATCCATATAATTATTATCCATTCTTTATATTAAATGGTATAACCCACTAGTTATTTATACATCTAGCCATAATATTTTATAATTATGATATATTATAGTATATTTATATATATTAGTGATCATAAAAACCTATCACATATAATTTGAATGGATTATATATATATATATAATAATATAATATATATTAAATAGTATATATATATAATATATTATAAATAGGTTGATAAGTGATTAAAACAACTTATTATATAATATCATATATATATTATATCTATAAATGAAGTTATTCATTATTATATTTTATATATATTTACTATATAATATATATGTAGTATTGTAAATTATGAAAAGTAAATATTATTTTCCTTTCTATAATTTTTATAATTGTTACTATATACCTTCTGGCATCTATAATATCTGTAAGAATATACTATATTGTTGTGTCCGTTCTTTCTTAGTAAATAAGTATTGTACTATATCATATTACTCCTTGGGAAATATAGAAGTTTTAGGACTGTTTATATATTACGTTTTACCTGTATATTTTATACTCCTATCATCCCTC